>OX465581.1:14228868-14400351 GCA_950022655.1 Alentia gelatinosa | reverse complement strand
ATTCATAATTATTGTCACTCACCATATCAAGCACCATAAATTTGTCAAACTTGATCGGTGTTGTGTTTTCAATTGGCATGGATGACACTACAAAGCCTTGTCCTAGATCTAGTTTGATGAGATGAGAGCGTGGCCACAGCTCTCAGCAGTCAACGTAAATATCCATAATAAAGACTGTAGGCCTACATCTCCTTCTCCTTACACACAGACAAATGAGACTAAAGAGGCTGATCCACCTGATCTTTTTTTATTACCTAGAGATTTAAGGGCTTCTCGTTGTCCACTAGTTATGTTATAGCTATGTGACGATTTAACAAAGGTCTTGTTAAGATCGGTTTCATTAGCGATGATAGATGATTTTACCAGTATGGCTACTACAATACGTATCCAGGGATTTATCTTTACGTATTACCTTTGATTTAGCAATTTTGGACAGGATTGTCACTGGTGGAAGGAGGTTCAAAATCCCCTACCGGTTTCACTATCTGTTGGGGTGTTAGTGATGGATACGGTAATTGCGGGGTACTTTGTACTCATGCCAAAGTTGAAAGAGTCGAAGTATGTCCTTATTTTTATGCCGTTTTGGCGGGTTGATAGATTCATGGTTTACCTAGTTAAAAGGCTTTTCATAGATGACATTTTGCTCTCTTTTTTTTGTGATGATAGGTGGTTTCTGCCTCGTATCCGTAACTAGATTACATTTTACAGCCATTGTACAATTCCCTGAGGCAGACCAGGTCTGAGTAGAATGTGTGGACAAAAATACTTAAGTGTAGTGGATTGCAACCATACTAGCCAGTGCTCTTTCTGAGTGCCCCGCATTAAAATTAATGTTCTCATATCGTACTATACACCTATGCCTTAAAATACTCCAAATACCAACCTCTGTTATGCAAGTGGTAGTTGAGCCGTACCACCATACTGTGCCGGCACCATAACACCACACTTTGAAGACTCATTTTGATTGGTTAAGAAAATGACTGACCTATTTATGACACGATGCCATGCGTAAACGGTTGTTACGAAATGTAAACAAAGACGATCGATAGCAAATAATTATGCAAACATGATATTTGTGGATTAACATGAAAATGTGGACCATAATGGTTAAATAAGACTAGCATAGCAATTTACAGCAATGTAACAACGATTATAGGAAGTGCCAAGTGATATTACGATACATAGCAAAGCCAATTCGTGTAGTGACAGAAATATGAACAAAAAAATCAAACAAAATTAACAAATAATATTATGAGACTAATATTTGCAAAGAAAAGAATTTTCTAAGAGTTTTAATTCTATTTACGAAATCGTGGCTATAAATATTGCGGTAAAGCACGCTAGCGAACACACTGCATCGCTTGGGCAAACTATGCGGTGCGATAAGCTGGAGTGGTGCAGTGTGGCTAGCGAATGACCCGGGAACCCGCTTAAGGTAGTAGCAGAAAGTGACTTCCGCACTACCAGTCTAGTTTGATTTTTGCCTTGACATCGACTTATTTTGGTAAGTTATTGATTATTTACGAATATTTAGAGGTGTATAGTACAAGTGAAACTTGTTAACCTAATTGGGAGGGGTCCTCATACCTTGTTTCTTTTGCTAAACCTACCGCATGAGCTCGTAGAGCGAATGCGGTAGGTTTAGCAAAAGAAACGCGGTACGAGGACCCCTTTCCAATAAGGTTAACTAGTTTCCCTTAAGTACCTCTTTACCTCTTCCCGTACCTTTTGTAATCTCAAGCTTTCCTCAAATCACCCTTGCTCCCGGTCAGAACACCCCGCCTCCTAATTTCCCTTCCGGGGCTGCACTCTTCACCATAATCTATAAGCAAAGAGACAGAAGTCTACTCCATCCTAAAATACACAAAGAGAGGAAGGCAAGATTGGCAAGTTAAGGTGGCTAAATGAGGAGTGAACTTTCATGCGGTGGGTCTACTTTGCCCTTGCAAATGGAGGTCAAGGATCTGCGACTGGGTCATTTAGACGGGACCTCGTGAAGCCTAGTGCTCCTGTTATCTATCTTATCCCAACTCTTAACATTTCTACTCGTTTCAAACACGTGTTGTGATTCGGTTAGATGCGAGGCGAAAATATGCAAGTAATTCCCAAATCAATAGATGCTCCGAGATGTCTGTATCTATCGAGACATATATTGATTTGTAGAGAAGCTAGAATGGTGTGAACTGAAACATTTGGAAAAGAAACTTTTACATCTGCATTTATGTATCTGGATGTTTTCTTTTTACCAATAGGTTGATAGCGCCATCGATGTGTTCAAGGAGTACAGCCGAATTCCTGCCGTAGGAAGTGCCTATGTCACCAACTCTGAGACGGCAGGTCACGTAAGGGTCACATCGGAATGGACGCAACGTGACCTCGAGCGTTCATCAAAGGTCAAGTTCGCCCGTCAGCACATAGCGCAACTCAACGATGTCTTCCCAACCTTCCCGACAGATATCTCCACAGAGTAATAATTCAAATTTTTATCGAGGCAAATATACTAAAGAATTATCCTTTCACACTGATCCTTTTCACGAAAACTAACTTTGGGTGCATCATTTAGCGTTTGTTAGTACTTCTACACTCTGGTCAACTATGTGCTGAATATCCATGAATATACAAGGTAGTATTATCAGTGTGTAACACTAGTTAATGATTGTGTCATTAGTTTAGGCTATGAACCGATGAGAGGTACATATGTACATGTGCTGCACATGATTAAATTTACTTGAAATTATTGCTAATGACATTATGAAATATGTACATGAAGTGGATAGATTACTGAATGAAGAAGAATTGATGATGAATGATCTCGGGTCCTAGAGTAAGCTTGTTCTCTCTTAGATGGTCTGTATTCAGATTACAAATCATTGATTCTCCTGATGAGAAGACTGGTATGCATAGAGATTAAAATCCAAATTTTAGGGATCATATCCCGTATTGAGATCTTGTTCTTAAGTGTGTGAATGGTTACTATGTGTGTGTAACATCTGTTAGTTTTAATCACATATTAGTGACCATGTCGCCTGTAATGATAAGTAAAAAGAACAGGGATATATAGACAGGGTTTCCAAGTTGTTTATACAGTTTTACACCTTTGAGTTGACCTATATATGCTATCCTATGATTGCCTGTCGATTCGCGGTGGCGGACGATTCGCGGTGGTGTTTTGGCTGTTCACGGCGGACCATTCGCGGTGGGAATACGGACTATTCGCGGTCATATTCTGACGGGAGCCACAACTCGGCCAGGCTAGTCTTGTAGTAGGGCTTGGTGGTGGAGTAGGGAGTGGTGAGGGAAATTGAGGGAGTGGTGAGGGAAATTGAGGGAGTGGTGAGGGAAATTGAGGGACTGGTGAGGGAAATTGAGGGAGTGGTGAGGGACAGTGGGGGACTGTTTAGGGAAATTGAGGGAGTGGTGAGGGACACCACGGTGCCTCGCTACGGGACCTCGCTACTGCCGCCGCGGAAATTCACACCTATACCGCGAATGGTCTTCCCGACCTCCGGGAGCCGTCGGGCATTTGACCGCGAATAGTCAGGGTTTTACCGCGAATGGTCCGCCGCGAATCGCCCGTCGCCGCGAATGATCTGCATACCTATCAGCGAGGGTGCCACTGATATGCCTCAGCGGTGACATCATCTGGCAGACAGCACCATTGTTTTTCCTATAAGATTTTAAAAAAAGGAAATAGTTTAAGACTACCATTTGCTCACAAATGCCATGCATGTTTGATTAAGTGACACTAAGGTCGGTATAATCTATGGACTGGAAGCCAGCACCCCAGTTCTTTGATGTGGGCCACACAACGATAAGACCAGGAAGTTGTGCGGGAACCAGCACAACTTCTCTCCATCATGAGATTCACAAAATAACGTATTTACACTTGTTTATAACGGACAACAATACAAAATGAAGTAATAACAACCTTTCCAAAGATACTAGATAACGTATCAGAATGTTTCTTTAAAAATCTAACAGATTTCACTGCGCCCTCTAGCATAGAACCAGCGTAAAATCTAACAAGTATAGGGAGCCAAAGTGAACCCGCTCCAACCACAGATAGCCGGTCACAAAATACTATTTCCGGATATAGGCGCGCAGTACTTAGACTATGTAGGTCCGAGATTATATGCCTCATTCTCCAATCTTATAGATTCATATTTTTCATAAACTTAACAACTGTCATCGTAGCTTCGAGACAGAGTTATTCAGAGACGATAGCAGTAAACAACACTTCGAAAGTAACAAACTCGACCAAAAACATAAGTCTAGCCTCAAACCCCCATAGCTTTAGCACTAAGCCTCGTTCTTACTGGCCACCGGAAACGTTGTTTTGTAGGTGGGTATCTGTGGTTTCAGCGGGTTCACTTTGGCTCCCTATTAGCCGGGTACCAGCTCAAGGCAATCCGCAATGGACAAAAAAAATGGGCGTTACTTGACCTAATATGTGAGGAGGACATAGAGGAGGCTTCCAGGCTATAGCAGCGCAACTATTATGATTACATTATTTATGTTTATTGTGCACTACTACAACTAAATATATGTCATCATTGAAATAACGACTAACAAGTACATATAGAGCCTCCAGAGGCTACTAAACTCCCGATTATCGCCCCGGGTAAAGCAAAGTTCCGCTCCCGATAGACTTGGCACAGTACGACAAAATGAACTACAGTTTTCTGATTTATAATTGGAGAAACTCAATATAATTCCGGATATCCATGTAGAAATAGCTGAAATTTCCATTTCTGACATCAGAATTTCAATTTGAGGATGTCTGAAAACCGTTAAACTGCATTAATTCTGGCTCACGGGTAGGGGGTCTATCACTACACTACGTCGGTAATCAGCGAAATCCGGAACTTGTCAACAGACTGAATTACGGGATACCTCAATAGGGTCTATTAAAATTAGTCGTTAATATGGGTAAAGCCGACCTGAATTCACATGATCCCAGTGACGCAGAGCCATAAATAATAAAATGTTCACCATGTTTTGAAAAACTTTAAAACGAAATATCCGAGCCTTAAAATCTAAACCTCATGCATGACAGTTTCCAAAGAGGTTTCTGGACAAATTTTTTTTTCTTCTAGTTCCGCAATTTTGTCACCAGAAAAAATAGGTTAACGAAACATTTTTCCACATAATACTCTCCATGGTGACACTGAAATCCGCACGCTTTGATAGCTTGGCAGGTACCTTCGTTTTGTTTTCTGTATTTACGCTTCTTGCCCATAGGCTAATCTGCGGAGACAGAGCCCAGTGTAGTTTCTGATGGAAGAGGTAGGCTTTTACAAATAAATATGCAGATGCCGGCATACCTCTCAAGGTGCCCGGAAAATGCATCAAAACCACGCTAGCCTAGTGAATACCCCCTTTTTAGTTAGAAATACAATAGGTAATAACATATTCGTTATGTTTGATTACCTACCATTAGGGATCTAAGAGTCGATATTCTAGGTAAACCCACGGACTTAAATGAACATAGAACTAGAATGTGAGTAGTTGGAATATGTAGCCTTTCTTGTGCATTTGTATATATTTGGACCATTATGAATTAACTATTCCTCTCATTTAATGGTCAGAGTGCTGCGACGCGAGTCTCCATCGGGAAGGTACAGTGCTGTTCTCCGAAAGACTAAGGACAAAAAAGGAGAGGACAAGCAATACATCGAGGTATATGCGTATTCAATATTGTATTGTAATGGATAACGCTGATGCAGAAGTACCGATTGCTCTCGCATGTAACACTGAAGGTTTTATTCAAATAAATGGGCTACAATAGGCTGCCCCAGCCACTTCTGGTGTTGCTCGTATTAAAGGTCTGAGTCCAGACGCGGACTGACTCGAAGGCAGACGTGCCTTGTTTATATACTGGACGGGTGACGTCAGCTCTCGGGCTCTCGCCCCCCCCCCCCCCTCCCCCCCCCCCCCCCCCCCCCCGGGAGATTCGACGAGACCGGCCCCACAGGGGGCACCGATCCCGCCAACCTCCCCTACGGGGGAGAGCTGACCCCACCCGTCCACCACAGTATAAACAAAATGATTTATATTACTATGGGCCTTCTGCTATGTATATGTACCCGAAAGCTGATACTGCAATATTCTATGGCTGAAAAATCTTTATAAGCGTATGATGATTTTTTTTCCTTAGATAACGTTCTTCAGCAATTGATAACATGCTCTAGTATAGATTATTTTTGCACCCTTTGATTATTAATATTTTTGCAGCAAAAATAACTACATTTAACAAGTATAATAAAGGCTTCTCAGAGGACGAAGTATCGGTCAAGGTGTCAGTTATACATTTTTTTGTAAAGCTGTGAGTCCTTTCGATGCTTCCAGATTTGGGACGATGCCAGCAAAATCCAAAACATTGATGTGAGCTCTTTGGAACAACACGGAAAAGTATACGAAGACAGTGAGTTATTTTCCCCCTCATTTTTTTAACATCATGGTGTTAATGAATTTGGCTGTCAATAAAAGGAACTGTCATCTGAAAATGTAGAAGTATGTGGTCGATTGCCAATGATAAATTTACTCTTACATACTCTAAATTGACTGCGTCTAAGGTGGAGGCTCAGAATTTTAGTTCCCAATATAGGCTGCCTCTCCAAAATAAAAGATAAGTGTAGAAAAAAAAAATAGTTTGGGAAGGTATACTTATGAATATAATGTATGAGTTACTTTCTATTATATTTTAGTTATAGGGAGTTTGACCACAAACCACAATTCAACCATGATACATTTTTCAGACATATTTAATTATTAAATATTACACTTAGTCATACATAAACCGTTTGTGTTGCCATATTTATGGGTGTCCTTTAGTTGCCTATATATTTCGGCCTACATGTGGCCTTCATCAGGGCTTGGACAGTTATGACCATGGTGAGAGATGATGCCCTATACATGCATTTACAGGGTACCTGTTACCTTGGTTACATAGTTACTATAGTTGCTAGGAGAGCATCATGGGAAAAAGAAAAAAATCATTATTATTTTCTTCTTATGAGAACCTATTGTGGTGCCCTCTGGTGGGTACTTTTGTAAATTGATCATAACTTCATATAGAAGAGAATTCGTTATATTGTATTCGTTATTCTATTTTTTTTTAGGTCAGTTTGGTAGCTTTCAGTGGTCGAACTCGGAGACACATATCCTCTATGTGTCAGAAAAGAAAAGACCGACAGCCAAGTCCTTCTTTGATAAGAAATCCAAGGCACCAGTAGATGCAGAAGAAGACAGTTCTAAGGTGAGCGAACATTTATCCAAGTAAGTGGAATTATATCTCTCGTCATGCAATACTTTCATGAATTAGATGCTAAGAAATACATGGTTATTTTAAAGTAGTTAAATAGAATACATGTACACGTAATATCGGCCCGGATTGGCGGTCGGCCTAAGGTAATCACGGCCTGCCCAATGAGTAATTAAGCCTATAGGGGACAGAGCCATTGTTAGTTCACGAAGCAGTCACCAGGTGGTCGGGGGACAAACCTGTATTCTGGCTCTTTGTTCTTACAAAATTCAACTGCCTTTCAATATTTTACTATGGTTCCCTTGACTCTCTACACCCATCCTAGAGTAGGATGACATAATGATTAAACCCAAGACATGATATTTTCCATATGGAACACTTCATATAAATATGTGAGCAAGGCTAAAGTTGTGACATTTCCCAATTATCACTCACTTCTTTTCCACTTCCTTTAGTGAAGAACACCTACTTTTTCACCTCCTTTAGTGAAGAACACCTACTCGGGGGGGCGTCATGGCGGCCCCCATGGATCATAGGCTATATGCCGTATAAGACAGTGAGACACCTCTGCCTGATCTGTCCGTCAGGTCGGCCAGAATCGTGTCGCTGTATGCACTTCGCAGACCCGATTTAAATCGGGTCGGGCATTACTTGCGTGGGGGTAATGACCGATTCTGCCCGACTTTAATCATGTCGCTGTATGCACATCACCAACTGTTCCCGATTCTGAGCAGGCCGTTTGAATAGCGATGCTACCTATCCCCTAGTCCGATTAACAAGTGCCTTATATCGACTTGTAGCGGAGACAGAGGCGATGATAAACCGGAAAACCGTTTCCCGATATCTTAATGGGACCCGAAGATATTAGATTTTAAATTAGTTTCTATTAATCCACACCAGCGGCCTGTGGCTCACCCCGGCTCGTCTCCCGGTGGCTCTCTTTGATCTCAATCGGGTCACTGTACAAGGCTATAAAGTGGAGAGGTGTTATCGGGAAGAATATGTGAGGGTATAATGCCCCAGTCACACTGGCGTAAAAAAACGGCGTTTCTTCTACGTATTTAAAAGGCCCCGATTTCCGCGTAATTAGTACGCATTTGCAATGGATTCACATTCGAGTACGTTTCGTGTACACTTCTCTACGCTTCTCTACGCATCTTCACTTATATGGGCGTTCTTTTACGGAAAAAAAATGCATAGAGAAAAGTTTAAAATTTTTAAAACCTATTCTGACACCGCGTATTTGGTACGTTTCTTCTACGTTTGTGTACGCATTCCGACTTTCATTTACGCATCTCCGCGTTTTCCTGCGCATCGCCGCGTATTTGTAGATTTCTAGATTTGTAGAGGTGCGTACACGGGAAAACGGCGTTTTTTACGCCAGTGTGACTCGGGCATTAGACAGCGACATTATTGTTCCTGATTATAATCGTTGATCGGATCGGGGAGAATCTGTGTTCGATGTTACTGTCTTATTGGCTTAATATCGGCCCGTGCGCCCGTGGCCGCCCACGATGCCTCTTTTAAAATATATCTTAAAGCATGTGGAAATCAACGATTATGTTTATATTTTGATTCTCAAACTGCTGTGCCTTCGTAGCCCATAAAACAATATTTGATAGATATATCCCTTCTTCACACAACCACTCGGTCACAACGTCGGCCACTCGTCTTGCATGGCAAAATCACCACCTTTCTGATGACAACAAGTCCCGTAATATATATCTTATATGTATCATCTTTTTCGAATACATCTATTTGCGAAATTGTTGATATCTCAGAAATATACAGGGATGCAAGTTCGCCAACAATTGACGGAAATCAGAAATTCGTGCGTCTTGAAATACCGGTATGATCATTAACAAAGTATGAAAATCATAAAATAAAAGAGAAGCTCTCACCAACGGCATATAAACCTCTATAGACTGTTAGCATTGACGCACCTGCCGGGGAACCCGGCACAGTCAGTACTTTGGCGGCAGTTAAACGCAGCAAGGGCCGTTGACACTGCCGTCAGAGTTCCGTCAAGTGCCGAAATTTTGTTTGACAGCACGGGGGGGGGGGGGGGGGGGGGGGGGGGCGTCCCCCCCCCTCCGAAAACGTCCATTTTTTTTTTTTTTTTTTTTTTTCCGACTTTTTCATCAGTCCCGACTTTCATCCCTGAATATATGTTAAAAAGAATAGCGGGCAGGTGGGCCGTGACATCGTGCTGCGATTATGGGAGGGCGGGCCGTGATTACTAGCAGGCCTGGCCGGGCCGAAGATACCAGGCCGTTTTCACGCGGTACCGATTCCACCGTATACCGTTAAATCAACATGAGGTGATAGTCCCTCTAGGTGTACCTGATGCTAGATCAAGGATCAATTTAATTGTGATTATGATCTGTGTATTATCTACGTTATGTTCATCATAGGGCGATGAGTTCTTATACTTGGACGACTGGGGCGAGCAGTTCACTGGGAAGAGTAGCTCTGTGCTTTGTGTTCTCGATGTCGAGTCCGGACTTACGAGCACGCTCGACAATCTGCCGGATGATGTGTTCCCTGGCCAGGTAATTCTTTACTCTTTACATTTCTCATTTGATTTGTGCATAAAAATTGTAATCTGTACCTTATTCGCGCTGCCTGCCATTATCATCACTTCCGTCGTTCAAGTAAGACTAACTACATCAGATTTGTTTTAAGCCACAGTTAATTCAGTGTCTCTTGATTTTATGCGATGTTTAGTACAATGATCGTGAATTGCATATTGGTAGAAAACGACGGAATTGTATAGACGAAGAGTTGTAATGTTATGCTGCAAACTTTCCTTTTCTTAATATATATGATATTTCGTATGGTAGCCCCCACTTCATAAATTGATAATCTCGTGTTGTTTAGAATACGGGGCAGGAACACTTCCTCACAAAAAAAACAAAAAAACAAAAAAAATTGATAATCTCGGTTGTGCTATTTTGTGGCTTTGTAGAGACCTCTTAGTAACTAGGTTGTATAGAGGAAATCAATGAGGATGGTTAGCGTAGGCCAATATGCCACAATTTTTGATAGCATACTAGTTTCACAAGGCCATAGCCAATTGAAATTACGAAGCAATCAAATGAGTTGCATTGGCTAGCTCTATCTCCCTGAATTAGTTTCTGATATTATCTCGCCCCTGAATTTGAGTAAAGAACGTCATGAAAATGTATAACAAGTGAATTTACCTACAAAGCAAATCCAGTAAACCGTCGCAGTGACATGCAGCTACATTTTTATGACAGTATTTTGGTAAATCCTAGTGGCTAACGTGTGAGGTTATCATACCCAACGTCTATTTGGTATTTTTTGCACTATTTTTTTTTTAGAGCGACAGAGTGCAGTTAGGCTTAGCCACGTAGCATATCTATTTTTTGCACTAAATAAAACAGTTTTGGGTGTAGGTTTCCTATGTTAAGACTATGGGGTAATAACAGGGGTGAGATAATATTCACGATGGCGCGGATTGTAGATGGTCTTGCCTGTAACAACGTATTTTCCTCGTAGCCCGTGTGGTGCAAGGACGATGCGGGTGTTGTGTGTGTGGGATGGTACCCAAACCCTTACAGGCTCGGTATAATCTACTGCCCTATGAGACGGTGAGTCATCTCTTCTTCGTCTGGCTTTATAGATAATCAGATTCACTTATTCAGTAAAACATAAAGGAATTCCTGCAAATCCTGTTAAATAAAAGAAATAAGCCCAAAACCTTTAGACAGGGTTCGTACAGAGCCTGGAAGGCCTGGAAAAGCCTGGAATTATGCTTTTGTGTTTTCCAGGCCTGGAAAAGCCTGGAATTCTCACAGAGAGCCTGGAAAAACCTGGAAGAGCCTGGAAAATGTGGCTTTGCATAAAAGCAATTATTTTAGGCTATGAAATTCTGGTCATTATTAGCTTTCCTTAACTACGATACCTTGCTGCTTATGAAATATTAGTGACTTGGATAAAATAGTTCAAAAAATCCTTTATTTTACCATGTATAGAATTTTGAAGATATCTATCCCAAAACCACTGAAATTCCACAGGTAGTAAGGAACACAAAGAAAATGTTAGCTAAATTTGGTAATGAATCAGACATGGTTTTAAGAACAGTGACCAGATGTGCCTGGAATAAAAATATTAGAGCCTGGAAAAGCCTGGAAAAAGCCTGGAATTTCATTGGGCTGTCTATGTACGAACCCTGTTTAGACCTTACCGCATGCTTCCATTTCCTTTACACACAATAATATCTGACCACATACGTAGATGCCTCCGGTGTTAATCTTATTGGTTCTCAAATAGATGGAAAAGATTCACTTATTTCTAATAACTCCTTAAATTTCTTATTTCCAGGAGTGCCTTGTTCTACATAGACCTTAAAACAAGCACTTACAGTAAGTGTTTGCTCAGTTTCTCCCTGGTAGTTTATATCAATAATATTATTATAGAAAGACATGGTTAGCGTGACTGAATGGAATCTGTTCAGAGATATTTTGATCAAAAATACTCACCGAATTCGAAGAATGAGGTGAGTATTTTTGATCAAAATATCGAGGAACAGATGTAATTCAGACACACTCACTATGTCCTTTTATTACTATATGCCGAAATTCGATTAAAATGCCATTTATGTACTTCAGTTATCAACCTATTTCAACCTCCGAAATAAGCAAGGCAGGTATGAATCACCGAACATTCACCTTGATGAATAGTTCACGGGTGATCACGTGGTACGGTGTGGCGTAAAAATATTTTACGCCACGGTGGGGCCGAACGGTATCTTTTCTCCTATTGCGTAAAAGTGAGACATTCGTGCACTGGTATATAGTAATATGATATTCTCCTTTTTACAGTACCTACTCTGGTGGGTCCTGACTTAATCTGTATGTCAAATCAAACTGGTGTAGGTAGTGTGACCCCAATGTCTTTTTTAAGGCCCAGCCCCACTGAAACGACGCGATCGTCGCAAACGTTTTATGCGTTAGGACCCACTGGAAGTATTTATAGCCTTGCCATCGTACTCAGTTGCAAAGAAAACCTAGGGGTCTTCTAATCTAGTTTTGTTGTTGTTGAAACATTTATTCATACTGGATTGAGCAACTCATTTCAACATACTCCCAGTTCATCATTTGTATTCAATTGGTAGTTACATGTCTTAAACATTTGGCACTTTTAGAGGCAACACATTTACATCTGAATTTTATCAAAAGTATCATTAATAGTGTTATAATAATTAGTTTGTCTTTGCTTTAGTCCGTGGGACAGGTTTGTCAGTCAAGAGAACTAATTTGTATGTACAGTTCCAATGATTTCTTTACAAGGAAAAAAGGTACATTTTCAGGAAGTACACCAGACCTGTGCGTAATGCTGTTACCAGGGATGCAAGTTTGCCGACAATTGACGGAAATCAGAAATTTCTGCATCTTGAAATATGATCATTAACAGAGTATGAAAATCATAAAATGAAACTAAATTCCAAGAAATTCTGGCAGCAGGCTTTCACCAACGGCGTATACACCTCCAGTTAGTACTTTGGCGGCAGTTAAACGCGCCAAGGGCCGTTGACACTGCCGTCAGAGTTCCGTCAAGTGCCGAAATTTTGTTTGACGGCACGGGGCGGGTGGCGCCCCCCCCCCCCCCCCCCCCCCCCGAATACGCCCCTTTTTTTTCTTTTTTTTTTCTCCGTTTCCGGCTTTTTCATCAGTCCCGACTTTCATCCCTGTGTTACGCCATGATATACCTCTCAGTATTTGCTTGCATAAAAACATCGTCGCCTAAACCCAACCAACAGTCAACTGGCAAGATGGTCAGGCATATACAACACCCTAATCCGTATTAAAAATGGGGCGCAAATTTAAGAAACTTTTAGACTGTTAATTCGGTAAAGCTATAATAGGACACTGACACTACTATATAGGCTACATTCACATATTTTGCAACATTTGTATTTATATACATACATATATATGTATATATATATATATATGATATATTATATATGTACACATGTATACATGTACATATTTACTGTATTACTAAAGTGCTATTTTTGAAAATTAGCCATCCTTGGGAGCACAAAGCATGCCATACGCAGTCCACGGTTCAGTCCCGACTTCTCCAAGCTTGTGTGGCTGCAGAATCCTGCTGCAGGTCCACATTTCCAGTGTTCGCAGCTGATGATGGTAAGTTTCTTCTGCTCATTTAGACAACAACAAAAAACAAAAAACAAAATCATTTAGACAATCCTGGTGATGAAACATGTACAGAAGTTGAATAAACCTGTGCCGTATATTCGATACTTTCGACCTATACTTTCCTTGTATGCCCTAGTGGGTGAATCCTCTGGGAGCTCTTGAATATTGACGTTTTATATTTTAAAGAGATTTGAGGGGTTGTGTGAAAGTTCAAGAATAAGTGATATGATTTTTCAACAAATCAATCGACATCTGAATTTCGCCTGTGAGGACAAGTCTTCCCCGTATTCTACAAATGTATCTCTTTTTATGTAAAATTTTTAGATCTGAAATGATGGAAACAAAATTCAAGCAGTGTCTGACCCTTCCGTTTTCTGAAAAACCATGAAGAAAACGAAACACCATGAGAAATATGTCCCATGGTAAATCCGTGAGACATGGCAGCCCTGCCTTTAGTGCTTTTCACAGATGGTTTATCTTTGGATGAACCAAACTAATGCAAAATTATTAGATATATTCAATGACGTGTTTGGTTTCATTACAGTGTGACTGGTCAACTAAAGGAATCCTGACTGTTCTAGACATTGTACGCAGTGCACCAGGTAGAGTGAAAAATCTATATAATCAAAATTAGTTTTCGCCAATACAGATTATTTAATCTTATTGAAATTTAGAGGCACATCTCAGATCCCCACCTTTCCAGAGATGTCAGTTTTCCATTTTTCCGTGGAAATCCACGTTTGTCATATTCAGTATATGTCATTGTTTTCCCTTACGTCAAACAAAGATAATACTGATTTAGCCTCATTTACTCCAATAGAACAGTGGTTCAGACCTCCCCAAAGACCCTCAGTCCCATGCAATGGCCGACAACGACATATTATCCAAGTTTTTCCGGTCTCTCTAAGGCAGAATAAAAATCCATATGAAAAGTATTTCCACTTTTTTCCTTGACCTCAACTGACATCCCTGGAATTACATGTCTCTTTTCAGCTGATGAATTTCAAGGTATCTATACTCTGGATCTCCCTCGTCGTTGTTGGGCAGATGACAGTCAGCGTCTGATATTTTCAACACATTGGCGTAGCATGGTGGTGAGTTTAGTTTTAGAACTATTGAGAGTAGTGCTTTTTTCTTTCTTTTTTTTATTGTTTTATTTTGACTGTAAAAGTGGTCAGCCTAAAAGGCCGGTATGGTTCACCCTTACAGTATAGTTGCCTGGGTTTAAATTAACCATAGATGAAGTTGAAGTTCCAGTTTCAACATTTGAACAAATAATCTTTGAGAAAAGACATATGGAAAGTGAATATAATAGTTTGTTATTGGCGGGTGGACGGTTGGTCTTATAGGTTATGGTTATAGCCTACTATAGTACACCTACTTGTAGAGTCACTAGGTGACCTGACCACATTTTTGCTTTTAGAGCTGCCAAATACAAATAGGTATATGATTTTCGTTTTCGACAGAAGGTTTTATGGCCATTCAATATCTTACAGTCTTAAGTATTTTTACATAGATTTAAAAAAAGAGATTTCAATTTAGGGGGGGGGGGGACTTTTTGAGCCACAGGGTCCACTTTTAAGAACTCCTTTATGGACATATTTCTACCCCTTAAACTGGTTGAATCATAATATGGTATGCCTCATTTGGAAGAGAATAACAAACAGTAGGTGCCAGGAAGTGAAATTTTCTAGGTAGATTCTATAATTACCGAGATATCCAAGTATTTTTTAAAAGTGGATAGGATTTGGGGTGAAATTGGCATATTCAAACAGATGTTTACTCAATATTGATTTACATTCAGCATTAGTGAACATTTACCATCTCCATAAGTGGCACTGACAGTTGCTTACACCCTAGGAAGTGTCATTATTAAGGTGAAATGTATATTCGTTGTGCTATTCATGTATTTTTGCCTAATTTCGTATAAAAAAAAATTGGGGGGGGGGGGGGTATCTGCCAACTTTGAAAGCACATGGCATAGTAACACAGCCAAGTTCTACCAGTGGCGTCTGTGCTTCTTATCACTCTCCAAGCATTGGCACACGCCTCATACCTATATCCTTATAAGAAGACTAAATGTCTGGTCAGAGTTCAGCATCTGTTTGAACATGGAAGCTGTAGTATGACCAGTTAACAACAGGTGGCACCATAAGTTAGTCGTAAACCTGCACTTGTATTGAGTTTTAGATGTGTCCACCTGCTAATTCAGCCTTTAGAGACCAAAAATTCTATTTTAAGATGCACACTTAGCGCTTGTTGTTTAGGCGAAACTTCTATTTGGCATGGTATCCATATTTCTTTTAATATCTCACACTTGAATGGTGTGCATTGCAACATCAAGTTCCCAAGTGTCTCATTTCTGGACATGCAGGGTTTACAGACTTCCACTATTTGGTGTGATTTCAACATTTTCGTCCAGGCCAAGGCCAGGTCATCCACTTATTCAGCTAATTTAGAAACTACAGATACATATTATTAACAAAGAATTCACATGTATTATTCAACCTTCCATAAATGTCCAGCTGTTCACCCCCAGCAGTAGGCTGCTACCCACAGCCCCTTTCTCCTTGCCTGCCTTCCACCTCAACCTTCAGCTGATCGGTTGAGAATCTGCCAAATCTCAGCAAATTCACCACTGCACTGAATATTTCCAGCCATATGATTGGCTAGAATGTCTAGCCCTTGTGCAAGCTTGTTCCCGTTGGTTTTCAATGCCCTACTATATAAGTATGTGGTGAGTCACCAAGCACCAGCTCAGTCAAGCTCCAGTCTGTTCCCGCTCATTAGTGGGTCATTTTTCGAGGGGGGGGGGACTGTTGGTGGACCAATGTGGCGAAAAAGGTCATTTGTTATGGGGGATACCATGTCGAATTTGCCCACTAACACTTCTCATAGAAAATGTAATATTTAAAGATTTATAGCAAAGATATATGTAGGCTTAGATGTTGACTATGATGAAGAGAATTATTTGTACCTTTCTTATACCATTATTTATAAATATATTGAATTTTACATTGGAAACATAAATAGGTTAGTGTATCCAGTTCATGTAAAAGTATACCCTATAATAGTCTCTTGGTTTTTCTATGGTGGGGGGACTTTTTTTTTGGGGGGGGGGGGGGTTGTATGTTGTTTTCTTCTATTATGTCCAAGGGGGCTAACTGATTTTTTTGTGGGGTTGGGGTGGGGGTGGGGGTTGCCATGGGGGGTTTGTGTAGTGGGCCCCTCATTTTTGTGTTTCCATGAGGGGTGGGGGGGGGGGCTTTTGGAGAAAACAACCCCAAGGGGTTGAGGGATGTTCTATTCCTATATACCTATGGCTGTACACTCTATGCTTACACCACGTTCTGGGGGGTGGAGTAACTTATGGATACTACCCAAGGTTGCCGTATACTACCCAAGGTTGCCGTATACTACCCAAGGTTGACATTTAGACCAACCAGATTGTCTCTTACAAAATTCATATGAAAAGCGCAGTGGGGAGTAAACATAAAGTGTCAAGTTACTCGATAAGGTTGGATCTGGCTTCAGGTTTGATGGTGGATGAGCAAATAACGCTAATTATCGTTATTAAATGACATTTGAAGGTATATAGGAATAGGGAAACCAAGTACCAGTGAAAGGAAGTAAAAAAAACTCGGTAAGGCTTGGAAAAATTACTGCCCGCGGCCAAGGCCTTGGGCAGTAATTTTTCCAAGCCTTACCTCGTAACTTTGACTTCCTTTCACCGGAACATAGTTTCCCTCTATTCCTATATACCTATGACTGTACACTCTATGCTTACACCACGCTCTGGGGGGTGGAGTAACTATCTGATACTACCCAAGGTTGGTATACTACCCAAGGTTGCCGTATACTACCCAAGGTTGACATTTAGACCAATCAGATTGTCTCTTATTAAACCACATTTGAAGGTATATAGGAATAGGGAAACCAAGTACCAGTGAAAGGAAGTCAAAATTACTCGGTAAGGCTTGGAAAAATTACTGCCCGCGGCCAGGGCCTTGGGCAGTAATTTTTCCAAGCCTTACCTCGTAACTTTGACTTCCTTTCACCGGAACATAGTTTCCCTCTAATATTTCAGGGTTACAATCTATTTTTTTTTTTTTTTCCCAGGAGTCCATTTTCTTTTAAAATACTATCTATCTATGGGGGTAACTTTTAGATAATCTTCAAGCAGGTGGGGCGACCTGTGGGATTATACCCTTGCCCACCTAGCTTCGCTCTCACAAATGTGCTTCGTCACACACTCCTTTAACCCGCAAGTTATAGACCGCACGCCTTTCAACCTTTTTGACCTACCCCAACTAAACCCTGACATGAAGATTCGCATTAGTGGATACAATCTCATTATTGATCTCTTCGGTAAACCAATGGATATGAATAACTTTTTGCGTTACAACTCGGCCCACCCCTCACATTGTAAGACGGGGATCCGGTATGGCCAGTTTCTCAGAATCTGTAGCAGTAAGACAAAATCTCTTTTTTTCTTTTTTTTATTTTCTTTTTTTTTTATAGGTTTTTATTGCATTCGATAATACATTATCGTTCTTCCAAGCAATAGAACATGTGCGTAACTGTTGCAATAAACTTATGTACATTCTCAAAGCCACACTTTTCGTGAACCGGGGATATCCTTCTCACCTTTTTGCGGACTAGTTGATCGCAGCTCCCCACCCTCCACCCTCCACCCTCCACCCCCCACCCTCCACCCTCCACCCCCACCCTCTAGCCCAGACTCAAAGGAATGGGCCATTATATGCTATTGAACGCCTGTTTGCGATTCGACACAAAATCCGGGGGGGAACTCGCATCGTCGACCAGTCCGTTAGGCTAGGGAAACCAATGGATGCAGCATAGCAAATTGCCAGCACTGTAAAGCCCTTGAAAGGATCATACTCATCGAGATACAGTGTGTGTTGTCAGAGCTTGAAATTGAATTACCGGAGTAACGACACACTTTTTTTGTTTTTTATTGTCTCTGGAAAAGTTATCCTTCTTCTTGGGTTACATACCCCCTTCATCATTTTCTGGATAAGTTGCACAATCACCTCTGACGTTATCAAACTAAAATAAAGTACAGGAACCTACATTCTGTGTAGCTTCCCTAATAGTGACATTATCACATGCCTTGATACAGCCAAACTTGAAGATGCTTGAAGTGTCTGACTCAGATGAGACTTTGATCCCCACCCCTACTTGTTTATATTCACAGTGGACATAACCAGATATCTTGTGCTTGGTTATCTCCCCCACCTACCTGTCCAAATCATGAAAGGATAGTGGCCCCATTTGTCATTGTAATTGTCATTTTCAAGGTAGCATCAGTTGAGATTAGAATTCTTTAGAATAAAGATAGAAGCACAACTGAAAGTGTTTCGGAAAGGTTTATGCCAGCTCTAAACATTAGTAAATAGGTTATAAGGCTTGGGTGTTTGAAAGCTATTCGAATCATGGTCCTAATTATCATCATTTATTATTATGGGTCCACATTAGTGCACATCTGCTATACTCCTAGGACCATACGACTTAGATATTAACATGTGATTCATATTTTGATTATGACTTATGCCACTTGCCACTTCTGGTATTTTCTTTAAATTCCTTTATTCTTTAGAAAAATTTATGTATTTTCAATGTGATTCTATGTGACACAAATGACTCATATGAAACCAAAAGCTATGAAGTAATCGCACATGGTAATATATACTTATTTTAGGATACTGTTGTGACTCAATCATTGTTAAGTACATATTCAAGGAGGGGACTTGGACGTCGGCCTCCTATATTACATCAATGCCTCCGATACAATTCAGGAAGATCTAGAACATATTTAAGAAGAGAAAGCACCACTTTGAGATGATCTGACATGTTCCTGTACATTAGCTGACACTCTGTCCAGCTCTGCAACAAATCAGCAATGAATAAGCATAAATAATCTTGTTGGAATAGTCATATCTCTGTGTGGCATACATCAATCAGCTGTGGCGCTGGCTTCATTTAATGTCCATTGAGTATGCTAAAAATCCCGAAAAATTATTTTAACCACACCATACACCATAAATATATCTATCAAATTGTATTGGCTTTGTTCTCTATCAACTTTAGAATGGAGAAATACAAATGAAAAATATGTGATGGAGAGAAAAAGACAATTTTCATCTGCTCGTGCTAATCCTTCTTTTTTCCGCCAGAGATTACACCTTTGAAGATAACAGCACAAACGATTCTGAATTACATGGAATGCTTTTCTCACATTACAGAAAGCTGTGGTTGTGGACACGGTGACTGGTACTGTGACTGCACTGCCTGTCTGTGGTGAGTCAATATAATTATATGCTTATTTTATGGGATCTTATGCCTACGGTGACAGGTTCAAGTTGCAAATTGTCTGTATATATTTATAATTCGTTACTTCAATGTGTTCGATACTTAAAAGATTGCATGTTAAATTATGGTAGTATGTTCCTTTTGGAGTCATCTAAGTTCATGATGTCAGGAATTCAGTTTGTATGTAAATAGCATTCATTTTCCCCTAGACCACATTAGTATCCCTGTATAACTATCTAATTTCCCCCTGATCATCCTTTTAAGCATATGTTGCAATACAGGTGTTTCCGTTCACCACCACATAACGGTGAGTTCATTGCATAGGTCTTCGCTCGGAAAAATTCGGCCGAGTCCGGCCTCATGGCTATAGAAACACACAGCAATCAAACCTAGAGTGTGAACCCTGGGTGTGATTACAGGAGTGTTCTTTTTTTTTACTGCTGGAACAATCAAGGGCATTGTACTAACGAGTCTGGACTGTATGAACGTCATAGTTGATAACTGCCTTGGTTTTAACATGGAAAAAGTTTAAGCAGATGATAGGCCTGCCAATCGATTATTGTGCGTCCAGTTTCGGTGTTCCTGTGTTATCTAAGCTATATCTAAAGTATAATTAAGGCAATATGCATGTATGGCACACTTAATTGGAGCTGGAATACCATAAAGTACGATGCAATAATTAATTTCCCTGGAAATAATGTAGAATTGAAAGTGTATTATGCTCATACACTCAGTGATCCAGTCCTAAATAATACGTTGCCAGGTGTTTGCTTGGCTGCATGATTGCGTAACCAAGTAGATAAGCTGCTAAACTAGCTGTTAACTTCGGTTCCACTAAGTGTAGGACGCCCAGATATTCAAAAGGTCTGTTGGTTAGAGTCCGAGGCGAACTGGAATTACAAAATTGTATTTATAACAAACTCTCCTGATTATTCCATATGAGGAATCATGAATTTGTGATTATTCCTTCTGAGAAATTAATGCTTTGTGTTATGATTATCAAAACCCTATCACTCTTCTTGATTGTCCATCAGTGTGTGTGGGAGGGTTCAAATCCTGTCACCAGCGTCTGAGAAGCTGGATAAATCGTGTACGGACTGCTAGTCGGGTACGCCATATTGGTGACTTCTACGAGAGGGCGGAGTGGATCAGTACTTTCTGGTCAAATTGCACACAAATTCCAATTCACCCTAAGTAACCATCATTTGAGGCGCACAGAAACTCAGAACTGTCTGAGGGCTATGAGTGTGGGTCAGAATTTATTCTTCCGCCAGTGAATGACTGAAAAGAACCATTATCCTACCCCTAATAAAAAACCGCCATAGACTTAACATAGGGAAATTTTATGTGGCAGGCCGTGACATAAAGTATTTTTTATGCCACTAGAGTAATAACAATATTGACCAATCAGAGAGCAGGATGTCAGCTACTATGAAAAAAAAGGTCTGTTGGTCATTGACTCAATATTTATCTTTTAGTAATACAAAAGCATAGACGAGGTAGGATAAATACGAAACCGAACTCGAGTTAGACTTGTCAATGTCTATGCCACTCTGGTCAGGTCTGCTCCTCATTACACTCATTCCACTCATTTGAATTTTTGTTTGTTAGCAGGTGGACGGTTGATCTGTAGGTTATGGCTATAGCCCACTTTAGTACACCTGCTTCTAGCATCACTAGGTGACCTGGCCACATTTTTGCTTTTATAGCTAAGTACAGATATGAATATGATTTTGGTTTTCGACAGAAGGTTTTATGGCCATACAATATCTTACAGACTTAGTATTTAGTATTTTGACATGGATTTAAAAAAAAGAGAGATTTCAGTTTTGGGGAAACTTTGAGTCACAGGTCCATTTTTCGTAACTCCATTACAAACATAATTCTACCTCTAAAACAGCTTCGATCATTATATGATAAGACTCAATTGAAAGAGAATAAAAAGTTGAATTTTCTAGGTATATTCTATATTTACAGAAATATTCAAATATTTGTTCAAAGTGTGGGGCTTTGGATGAAATGGACATACTAAAACAGATGTTTACTAAATAGTGATGTACAATGAGCATTGATGCTACATTTCCCATCTTCATAAGTGGCACTGACAGTTGCTTACATCCTAGGAAGTATCATTATTTAGGTGAAATTTATATTTTGCATGATATCCATGTATTTTTGCCTAATATCCTATTATGGGGAGATCCGCCATCTTTGAAAGCACATGGCCTAGTAATGCAGCCAACTTCTACCAGTGGGCTCATTGCTTCCTACCACTCTCCAAGCATTGAACCATGCTTCATACCTATATCCCTCTAAGAACACCAAATATCTGGTTGGAGCCCAGCCTTGCTTTGAACATGGAGCCTGTAGTATAACCAACTAACACCAGAGTCCCGTTCTTCAGATAGCAATGTCTTTATTAGTTGTGATAGAAAAAGTGTGACCATTTGGGAGACCGAAAGAGTGATCATGACTGTAAAGTGTACCTCAGATCCAGTCGCTGTTGGGCTGTTATGATCACTGTTCGTCCAAGCCCATTCAAAAACAAAAACATGTCTCACATGTATATATAGCTCAACAGAAAATTAGGAAATTTGGCATTTATATATAACTGACATGGATAATTCATCAAAGTAAATATTGTTTCATTTGAAACAGTGGAAATGTATAAAATGAAATATTTCAATCAGAAGTACTTTTTATAGCTAACTAAGTACAGATAGGAATATGATTTCGGTTTTGGACAGAAGGTTTAATGGCAGTTTTAGTGTATAGCATTTCATTACTGCTTTTATTCTCATTTGAAAGAGAATAAAAACAGTAGCTACTAGTTTATGGAATTTTCTAGGTATAGTCAATGTTTACAGAGATATTCAGTACTTGTTCAAAGTAGGGGGGAGGGGAATGGGCATACTGAAACAGATGTTTACTGTTATTGATTTACATATTGATTTACAATGAGCATTGGTGCAACATTCACCCTTTCCATAAGTGGACTTACAGTTGCTTACATCATAGGAAGTGTCATTATTTAGGTGATACATATATTTGATATTTTGTACCCCCATTTTGAGGCACATGACCAGGGATCATACAGACAGGTTTCAGTTCCTGTGTGCATTGATCCATGAAAGTGTCAGGCAACCGACAAGCGTTTTATAAGTAGGAAAGGTATTGCTGATCGCCTACAGGTAGCTAAATAGACTGTTGATCCTAGAAGGGCCAGTATGTAATTGAGTTATATACAAAGAAAAATTGGCAGGCTAACTGGTCTCTCCCCTCCCACACCCCCCCCCCCCACCCTCACCCGCCTGTGCACTGATCCATGAACTGCTGAGTTCACAGAGGGTTAGGGCTTTAAATATGACTTCCTTCCGTCCTTCCGTTCTTCCGTTCTTCCGTCCTACCCTCCCTCCGTCCTACCCTCCCTCCCTCCCTCCCTCCCTCCCTCCCTCCCTCCCTCCCTCCCTCCCTCCCTCCCTCCCTCCCTCCCTCCCTCCCTCCCTCCCTCCCTCCCTCCCTCCCTCCCTCCCTCCCTCCCTCCCTCCCTCTGTCTGTAAATATTTTCTGTGAATGATGTTCAATTTGTCTTAAGAGAAAACGTGGTTACTGAGCCCGAAGGGATGGCCGTTCAAGGTCTTTTTATGCCATAAATACGTCCCAACGCCGCAGGCAGAGGGATGTAATTATGGCATAAAAAGGCCGTGAATGGCAACCCTACAGGCTCAGTCACTACGTTTTCTTATTATTACATACCTAAATAAAAAAACACGCCATTTTAAATACTGATGATATCTATCAATTGACCCAATGGTCACAGTGCGCCCGAATATTCACTACGGGGGGAGTGCGCCCGAACATTATCTATACTGCACCCCTAGCAGCGGGTAGTATTTCATAGATGTTCGGCCATAGATATGTAATAATAAGCTACTTGTACTTGTAAATGTCCACCCGCTCATTTAGCTTTGAAAGGCCAAGAATTCTATTTCAAAATACACAATTTGCTTGTGTTGTGTGTCGACAGGGAACAACCTTGGATGTACTGTGGTGAAAGATGTACACCGTGACCTGGTGGTTGCTTCCTGCTCCAGTCCCAACCTGCCAAGCTTCCCGGTAAGTGACTTAATCTTTTTGCTTAAGCTTTAAGCTACCAGCAGAGATGTCAGTTTTCCTGTTGTTTCCGGGTTTTTTTTTCTAGACCTCACTGCCATATCTGTTCCAGACCAGTCAGTTGGCATTATGTGCTGGACCGCCCACCCCGTGTGTGCATGTATGTTGTCACTAGGGCCACAATAGGTCAAGGGTATATATAGGTAATAATCGATGGTTTCGTGGACAGCCCGCCGTAAGCCACGAGGGTTGAGGCGTTGTAATGCAGGAGCGTTAGCTAGTGTATTAAGGAGTCAACCTTGAGTGGTTTACAAAGCCGCGTGTGCACAAAACCATCGTTTGTTGTATTTATCATCTTCTCGGCTAAATTGCCATGTTCTAGAGTATATAATTAGGGGTCATTTCTGCTCTCCACAACCAAGGGACTATTTTCCCATATTCAATGGTTTTGAGACCGTAATAGTTGGCTTCAAATTCGTAATCATTGGTTATGGCTTCTGACAACAAAGAAACAAGTGTTTGTGGCCCCATACATTTTCAATGGGGACTTTGTAATTGATGTATAATGAAAAGGTAGCCCCCACTTGGCTCACACGTTTGTTAGATATGAAAATGGACCTGTCCCGATTTAGATACTCCTCTCAGCGTTGCTACGAAGCAGGGCAATGAAGCAGTTAATCTTTTAGCGTCGAGCGGCTCCCGGGATATGAATGTCATTCATGAAATATGAATAATACTCCTTTACTGTGGATAATTGTATTTATTATCAACCTAATACAAAGTGTCCATAGAAAACACATAGGGAGTGTGTATGGACATACCCGGCGCATACGGATATGTTGTATGCTCCGGGTGGCGCATACGGAAAAATAGTTCGTAAGGGAAAATAGTGCTTAACGAAAACGAACTGATATTGGCATGCCACTTGTCCAGAAAAGGTGGATAATAAAAACAATATAGACTGGTTTCAGATAAAAGCGGTTGTATGCTCCTCGGAGTTGACTCTCCGCAATATCCTCGCATACGCTCGGTTATTACTACGCGTCAACTCCTCGGAGCATACGGCCGCTTGTATCTGAAACCAGTCAATATTGTGTATCTATCCCCTATTAAATATATCTGAAATGTATATTAAAGGAATTACAGTACAGAATGGCAGTATATTGTACCAAATTTCAATGTTATAAATGCTGAAATATTTCCATTAAACTAAAGGGCTGATTCTACTGGACCGTGCGATATGTCCCAATTATGCCCGATTTGATGACTCACTAGGTCAGGATAAATCGTGTGCGAATATCTGGTTGATTTGCGGCATTGGAATAGCCCTCTTTGAGTGATTATAGGGGCTACACATATAGGGATAAGTAAAGGAGTAGATCTTACAAGATGTATCCCGATTCATCAAGCTGCAGCAAGATGCGACCTTGCGAGACAAAATACATTGTGCTGGTGGAATCAGCACTTTGAAGTCCAGAAAATATTTCAATTGGTTGTTTATTGGTGTTTTAAGACCCATACGCTCTCCAGGGGTTACTAAACTCCCCATTATCGCCCAGGGTAAATACAAGTTCCGCTCGCGACTGACTGGGCACACCACGACTGCTTGAACCACAGTTTCCTTATTTATAATTGGAGAAACTAAATATAATTTCGGATTTATAAGTAGAAGTAGCCGAAATTTCCATATCTGGCATCAGAATTTCAATATGAAGATTTCTGAAAACGGTTAAACTGGATAATTGTGGGTTACGGTTCAAGGGTCTATTACCATACCATGTCGGCAACCAGCGAACACCAGAACTTGTAAACAGGCTGAATTCTGGGATACCTCAATAGGGTCTATATGTTCCTTGTAATGTCGGTCCGGCCTTAATTCTTGTATCAGAAGATTGAAATTGAATCTGTCAGTAATGTCTAATTGTACACAAAATTAAAAAAATCCGGTTCTTGGGTCGGCGCCAATGATTTAAGAACATCGTACAAACTTGCTCCTTTCCACAACGTTTGAGCAAACAGATTCAAGAAACAGAAGAAAATTCTTACTTTAAGATTTTTGTTAGAGAATAAAACCATATGGGAGTAACAAACTACAACAGAGTCACACCCCCCACCCACCCAATTTGACGGCCCGAACATTGAGAACTTAACTCTAGTTATATATCTATACCTACCTGTACTGTCCTGTGTGTTATATGCTCCTTCTCTGCTATCTATCTTTGTCTCTTAGTCAAATATGTATATATGTTTACGTCGACATGTAAAAACGCCCAGAAATGGGTGAATGTTGTCTTAATATTGAATAAAAAAAAAAAAAAAAAAATTCATAAATCATAAATGTCCAAGTAAATCCAAGTGGATTTCATTTTCGCTATTCCTCACTATTCACTTTCCTAAAGCGTCTGTCATGCGGCTTGCTGGCAATCTTAAAATTGTGTCTTGTTTGACAAACCGACGAGAGTCTGTGTAACATGCGTGACGTCACTGTGGTAGGTGGTCGGGCAGCTGCCACCAGGTGGCCGGGAGGAGACGCTGACGTGGACGCACCTTGACGTGGAGCCACCTCGCTTCCTTGACTTCACCTGGCGTATCATTTCAATGCAGCCACCCGCCGACCAAGTCAACTCCAAATATGGTCAGTATACGATTTTTACACTCTCCCCCCAGATCTTTCGCGGCACTAGAGCTGGCTTAATCTCTGCCCCAACCCAGTGACGCCATATGCTGGTTCTCAGGGTATCAACTAAGTACAGGGGGAATCAGCCAGCATTTCAGATTCAAAACAAGGCAGCTGTCGACAGTTATACAAGTCAAACAACCCACATATCATGAGTTTGGAAATATGGGAACTGTTAAGGGAGCTTGACAGAAAATCTAGCTGTTTCTTTTTCAGACTTAAACCATTTTATAATGGGAATTCACAGTTGATTAGACTGCTCCTTCAGAGGAGCACATGGCATTGTTGACAAAACAAAGCCCTGCAACACATGAGGTGCTTTCCACTTTAGAAAGTAATCCCAGAGGCTGTGTCTGGTTTGACATAAATAATAATAGAAATGAGAGTATTTTGTTTACCATATAGATATGTGCATCTCTATTTACATGTAGAACACAAAATACCCTGCAAATCTCTCAGAATTTAGGATAATTGAATAACTGGCGTATGGGCCAGATTTGAGCCCAAACAGGCAGGTTGGGGCAGAGATACAAAGCGACCACAGGAAATAGAGTGCAGGATATCTGCTGGGAGAGTGCGATTTTTATCCTACGCCTATGTAATTATGTATAGAGATACCGCTTTTAACTATTCACACTAGAGGGTGATGCTATCGACTTACCAACAGTGACAAAGTGTGGGTAAAAATTGAACGATGCTTCGCCTGCGCTTGTCACGACCACTGATATTTTTTCCAACCCAAATTCAATCAACTCATTTGAATTAATTGAACGAAAAATTGTCTCATAATTACCGACAGTGGCAGTTTTAAATCGCCCATTGAAAATAACAAAAAGTTCAATACATTTTCCTCGAATTAAGGTAATGAGAAATGGATCTAAATATATTCTTGATTTTACGTCCTCTTCCATTTGATATATGATATGGCGATAACATGATTTTGTTGGGAAAGACACGTTAAAGATGGTAATTTATGGTAATTGCGCAGCAGTTAGCCATCATCTCACTTCCAGTTGATGTAATGTGTCTGTCTTTGTGTCGTTATTCCACCTCGTGTTAATTATTGCCGGGACACCTTTATACAAATAATAACCAAATGAAAACTAAAGAATGTCGGTTTGTGTCTCTGTGTCAAGGCGATCACTCGACCTTAGCCGTATGATTCGTACTCTGATGCCATCCAAGTATGTTGTGAAGTCACCAATCACTATATATGCGTAACTTCTTGAAGCGCGTAGCATATGGTGACATTCGCTTGTTTTAAGTTAGGAAATTAGACCCCCAAAAACCTGACTGTCCAAATTTCTAGAGATTTTATTATTGCCGCAAACCTTGAAAGGCCAAGAATTCTATTTCAAAAATTTGCTCACACCCGTGCCCCTCCTTAGTGTCATTTGGAAAAAAAAGTTAAGTTGTCCAACTGGATACACTAAGGGGAAAAGGTTTGTCTGACCGTACAGTAAAAACGCTCTGTAGTATCAAATGATTGTTTTACATGGTGTGGTAAAATCTCTTCCTAAATGTGATGTCCAGACAATCTACATTTAAGTACTATTGATCTTAGTTTAAGTACGAGACTAGGTCTGTTCTATGTGGCAGCTACCGCTCAAGTGAGCTCGATGTCATCGGCTGACGTCACATGTCTGTTCGTTCGATTACGACATTGTTGACAGTAGCGTTATCGTGGTGATTTGCTTAGTGTCAGGTTGTTGACAGATAGTTTGTAGAGTAACAAAACAGGTATGTCATGGGTTGTCATGGCGTGTGCATGACAACTACAGCGGTTTCATCCAAGGGAATCCTCAGGCTGCACTGATGGATGGGGATTTAAATAAGTCTGGGTGACATTATTTAAATATAGCCATCTGAAGCGGCCCTGTCAAAAGATGTTTCAACAGGTAATAAACATGACTTGCATTTCAGGGTGAAATAGGGTGGTGATGTTTATTGTTGTAACCTGTAAGGTTGCAGGTTTTATGCAGTTAATACAGAAAAAAAAAGAAGAAAAAAAGTACTATTGATCTTGTCAAAGGTCCCCTATCCTAGATAGACGGTCACAGCCAAAGGTCTGACGTCATAGTGTAATCGCGGGTCAGTGTCCTTGTGTAATGAGAGCTTCTTCACAACATTTCCCCAAAACCTTTCTTTTATTTCATCAAAAGTTGCAAGCAATGACGGAGCAAGTGAACAGCTTCCTATTGTGGTAATTTCTCCGGAGTTTGAAACCAGCAAATCTTTTTGATTGTTTAGTTGTTGAAACCCGATGTACAATAAAAATGGCCGACACTTGACTGTGACAACCTATTACCTTGTGCGATACTACGAACTTACTTAGACCTATTTATTATAAGATAAAGCGGCAACTGAAATAGGACTGCAGTCATAAGTTACATTTCTTTTTCGATCTAATTTCACGTGGTTCGTTCGAGGTGTGCATGACACATACTTGAACACCCTGTTCTAAGTTTACGGCAGTATTAATTGTTAAATGATGTAGTACCAATCCTTAATGTTTGCTAAAAACCATTGTATCAGACATTATAGATATCCGGAATTGACATAAAGTCAGAAGATGAAACGTTTAATAATAGATGAGTTTAATATATTAATTAACATATTATGTACATGTCTTCTGCAGGTCCAATGGATTATGAGGTCATTCTCTTGGAGCCAACCCACCAGGTGGCGGGCACGAAGCCCCCTCTGGTGGTATATCCACATGGTAAGTTTAGTTTGTCCACTCACTACGGGTAACCATGGTGACGCAGAGGCACTTCGTGACCGCCACCCGCTCAACTTCCTTACTTTTTTGCCATACAAACCAAATCTCTGAGTGCATTATGTCGGTCCCCTGATCGATAGGATGCAGTGGGGTAAATCCTAATGGTAGATACAACGCTGTCTTTGCTGGTGACTGGGTGCTGACCTAATCCTCCAAGAAAGCCACTCGATGGTCTCTCCGCCACAAACCTTAGTTAACGTAAACAGGGATGTCAGAGTTCAGGGAAATCCCTGAAATCAGGCTTTTAATAAAATACCGAAATATTATCCACATTATTTAAAATCTTCAATAGAACCTGTGTAGGTCAATCCCTAGTGTTTCAGGAACCCCATATATCCGTTTCCCTATGAATATGGGGGGGGGGGGGGTTCCAAACAATAATTTTCTTCAAGGGCTGCTGATATCCCTGCGTAAAGAGCAACTCTGAGCATCTTGTAGTGGATTTCTACTCCTCCTCACCTCGGTCATTCAGAGATAGTAGAGGAGACGTGTTCCTTGTCCTACACCAGACATACTTCGCTTGTAGATTCAACTCGCCACCGGCTAGTGTCATCGTCAAGTGACCTGATGAAATCCGGCAGTGTAGACCATTCACCGGCAGTGTATCCCACACCTTGTTTTGTCAGCTGGTAGTATTCCAAGCAGTGACTTTCTGGTGAGGATGTGTTGGTGATAAACCACGTAAGACCGTTTAGAAGATATTCCATTGCATCGTGACCAAGTAGATAAGATCCAAACGTAGACGTCATATCACTTGGGATGGTTCATAGAGCTATACCAGTATATTGCCCGAACTCTATCCACAGCGTCGAAAGTAATAGTTTACTCACTAAGGTACATCCGAAATGAGGCTGCATGTCAGTGAGATGGGCATCGATTATGAACTTCACCCATAAAAATATATAAATAATTCACCCTCAAAAATAAATAAATCTCTCTTTGGAAAAAGAAGTGACACGCCCTCATCCGGCCATGATTTAGTCGAGGTTTTGTTTGCGTTGCCTTGTCCTACTGAGCCATAGCTTTTGATGGTTGACAGGGATTGGCAGGTTGGCCGACACGCAAAAAAACATTGGTATTGTAAGCGGTAAGTGTTTGAGTTGTCGGGCGGTGCTGCAAGGTGTATTTGCTCACACCCGTCCCCCTCCTTTTAGGAATACCTCATGGGAAGGGAAACCGTCGGCCACCTTGCTCCTTCCCTGCGTTTTCTTTCGGCCCTGAAAACCAACATAGACAAACAAGTTTAATACCTCGACTTTCATTGATAATACAGTTTGTTCTGTGATTTAGACTTTGTGTTGAGGTTTGCCACAGAGATTTCAACAAACATTGGGAGTCTTTTAACGATGAAGAAGGGCAGTGCTTTATAAAGAAAGTACATATATACGTATATATAAACAAATGGATTTTTGTACATATTGTATGGAATTATAACCATTTTTCTACCAGTGTGAGTTGACCAAAGTGAGGATTCAGTTGTTAGGAGAAAATGATCCCATCTTAAAATTTTGATATTCCGAAATAGACGATACATCTAATTACATACCACCTATTCCATCTATTGTATCTTTATCAGCCTGAGGCACTAGCCCACTGTACTGAAGACCTGTAAAAGGGTTTCTTTGAGAACCGGAACTGAAGCCCCATTTTTAGGCCCATCTCAACAGCACCCTCTTGGCTAAGCGCACACAAGCACGCATACACTAAACTCAATATTTGCAAAAGGATCTCTAACCGGTCGCATTACACAATGAACCGCCCTTCTGGCGGGATTTGTTGGGGGTAGGAAGGAGACGTGAGTGCACCACTCCCAACTTTCACAGAGAACCAGCCAGCGAAGGATTCTGCTCAATTCAGTTTGACGCCCTACCGCATCCCTCTGGTTCTCTCATATGATACGATAAAAAAAAATGTATATCATAAAAAGTATTGGCTCAAAATTCAGAAGATGCCATTTTCTTGGGAAATGTTATTTTATTTGCACCAGACGTTGCCTAATGGAATTATTTAGTAATTTAAAAATGTGGTTACATTATACTTGCTTCACCCATTGTAAAGTAATTGACCTTCCTCATGCGCTCCGACATAGGATAAAGCACAGTCAAGTTTGGGTAGCCTTCTCTGTTGAAATCTCGTTGTTGAAATCAATTGACTTTTAGAACTATGGCAATAGTAGGTGTGGGCATTACCTCAGATTGTGTCATATACTTTTGTCGCGACTGTTACCAGGCTACATTTCCCTATTGAAGGAGACGTGAGATATACTGACGAGAGTAGTGTCTTTCCTAAGCTATCCTTATTTTTATCTCACCCCTGGTACAAGTTTAGCCATAGGAATAACATTAGAAAAAAATACTTAACGATCAGCTCCGTAAAGTGACAATACTACGCCACAGCCGTGGCGTAGTGAATTTGGGATGACGTCATATGGATTTGCTAAGTCTATTCTAATTATTGTGACAGTTTGATATTTAATTTGATAAAAAGGGGTGAGATAAATCTAGAACTGCACTCAAATTGTAAAATACACAAAACTCCACTCGTTTGAATGGGCAATAATCGTCACTCGGCTTCGCCTCGATGATGATTGCGGCCCATCCAAACTCGTGGAGTATTGTCTATTTATACGATTCTCGATGCAGTTCTAAATAAAGATTTGACCATCTTATCGGTTTGGTTTATATATAAAAATGATATGGACAATCTTCTATTCGGGTCATAAAGTTGTGATACCGATCGATACGAGAAGATGATTGGTTGATTTATTTAGATGCTTGAAATCAGATCCTGATATTGGTGGATGGGGATGCAGTGTGATACACTGAGAATATAAGAATTGTGCACTTCAGATTAGGTATATAGTTCAAGGTTTGGTAAATTATATATACAATTTATATGAAGAAAGACTAGGATTGTCTGTGAACTAACCTCTGTCTGCGTTTGTAGAGGAAGAATATGCACAGCAAGATGTCGAGAATGACGATAATAACAACCAGACAGACTACTAAAATCACAACTGTCATGTTCGTGGAGGAGCCTGCAAATAGATAAATATATGATTTAGCACTTACATTATTTTGGTCATATCTCAAGTTGCAAAACTGATAATAATTTTCTTGAAATGCACTTCCATAATGTCACACCATTGTCATAAAATCACTTATAAGAACTAAATTTACACATTTTGATTAATTTTTCAGGAGGGCCACACACAGCTTTTCCAGCTGACTTCTTGCTCTACCCATGTGCTCTGTGCAAGCTCGGCTATGCCGTTCTCTTAGGTAAGTGGTTACACTTAGACTCCTTCTCCTTTTCATAACAGAGTACTTGGTGTTTGAAAGTTGCCAACTCAATATGTAGAGAGTTTGACGAGCATAAAGCGAAGAGATCATCAACACGCTGATTTTCTTTTTATGGAGAAGAATCTTTGCCAAATGCCGAGTACGCAAACCTTGGCATCTGGTAAACGAAAATTGTCAAACCTATTTATTATCCATCGTATACAAAGCTCCCATTCAAAATGTATGGGGACTCAGTAAACCACGACCCATTGTATAAAACCTGTCAGATACCATAACTGTGGTATACGGATTCAAACCTGTGGTATACGGCCTCAAAACCATGGTATACGGGATAAATAGTCCCTTTTTCTACATAGCAAAGAAATAGTTCCTATTGTTATACCCGTTAATCTGGCAATTACTGGGTTTAATTCATTCAAAAAGATGGATAATAAATACAACAAACGATGATTTTGTGGACAGGCGACTCTGTAAACCACTCGCGGTTGACCTCGTAATACACTCGCTAGCGCTCGTGTATTACTACGCGTCAACCACTCGTGGTTTACGGTCGCCTGTCCAGAAAATCATCGATTATTGTCTATGTACATTATGATTAGATCACGTGCATTACCAACGCCCCGTGCAAATACAGGTGTTATGCCAAAATAATCTGCAGTGTGGGAGTACACATAAGCTGTCCATACCATTTGCAGAGTAATTACAACGCGCATATATCTTGTGGCATGTCCAGAGGCATTAACAATATATTTCCTAAGCTTTATGCATATAAACAAATAACATTTCTGAGAAAGGGTTTTGCATGCATAAATCATCCTGAGATAGGCACACTTACTTGAATTGTTATCAACATTTTGAGTTGGACTAGTTTTCGAAGTCTTGCAGTACTGCTCTACAGAGGTGTATTTAGCCAACATTTCGTTCCTCGATTTTACCACCGATGGACAGTAGAAAGCCTGGTTGAGACAAGACACAGCCGTTTGGGCGTTCCTGTTATGAGAAAAGAAACCCGAATTAAACGCATATCGACCTGTGTTATTACAAGTATAGTATCATAAACTAAAACCACATTATAAGACGCATAATAACAATGAGCCACCAAAGATTTCTATAGCAAGTGTGCAAGAATTTAGCCAGATATCTCCAGTTAAAAGTTCGATAACATATACACAGATTTAGGTCATTTAAACCGTTTAGCAAGTAGGAGCTATATATCAAATCATTCAGAAATAGCGCCCAGCCCCCCCCCCCCCCCCCCACAATACAGAACCTACACAAATCTACGGTTGCGTATCCTTTAGTTGATTATTTCTTATAAAGAACAACCGGACTTGTACGATAGTAAGGTACTTTAGGTTTATCTTCCACTACGGCGCAATGAAGCCCATTCTGTTGATATAGATAAATCACTTTTTCATAGAACAAACCCCTGGTTGACATGAGGGTCAAAACTGAGTTTTCGAAATCAAGACTTTGAAAGTATTCCCGAAATCGTATTGATAAATATTCAGACCCAACTTAAAGAGGACGAACCGCCTTCCTCCCCACCCACCCCTCCCCACACACCCCTCCCCACACACCCCTCCCCACACACCCCTCCCCACACACCCCACCCCACACACCCCTCCCCACACACCCCGCCCCACACACCCGTCCCCACACACCCCTCCCCACACACCCCTCCCCACACACCCCTCCCCACACACACCCCGCCCCACACACCCCTCCCCACACACCCCTCCCCACACACACCCCGCCCCACACACCCCTCCCCACACACCCCTCCCCACACACCCCTCCCCACACACCCCGCACCCATAGTGATGCTACCTTGAATGGCAGTTTCAGAACTGTACATAACAACCATGTCCATGATCCACTGTCATGACATCATTATTTAAGAGTAGGCAGTGGTACCCGACCCAATCCTATCCGATTAATCTAGTCATTTGCAGCACTAACACCGGTCTGTCACAAATATTATATATTCGACCAGTGGTGGTGGGCAGATGGTTGTGGAGCATTTCGTCCGCCTGGAGGCATTGCTCGTCCCCTGGGTGGGAATGCCTCCAGGCATTGCTCGGACTGAAAGAGTTAAAGCTAATCCTGCTAAGACAGCATCATGTTACACTGAGGTTGTGAGTAAGTCTGTGTATAGCTTTATAAGGAGGTCCTATTGTATTTCACTTACCTACAAGCGACTGTGACATTCTTGCCCTGAGGACCATCAGTCTTGATTTTATTGATAATATCTGTGTAGCCAGTTGAGCACTTCGCCAATGCTTGTGTCTCCTGTGTCAAGATTAGACACTCTGTACAAAGTAAACGTGTATTGTTTCAGAACAGGATTTTTTTTAATAAAGCCTCCCTCATTGAGATGGAGCTTGCATAGAAACAACATATGAGTACTATCCGTGAGTTGAACATTAAGTTCCGAGAACTGAACATAAAAAGTTGGAGTGTTAGAAATGGTCAAAATTCACTGATGTGTACGATTGAAATTAAGCGCAGTCTAACCAATCACTTGTGGCTGGACAATCAATCGATACAAAAATCCATGTTATATATTCAATCTTAACTTTATTATAACTTAACTTTACTTCCCGGTCAAAAGGGTGGATTTATTTTTGTCCTGATTATCATTATATATGTTTATAGTATTACGTACTAGTTGTGCAGGGCGAACTCTTTTTGATTATATTCTGAAGCTCCGTTTCATAGGTGGTGATTCTGCCTTTCCAATAGGCCTGTAGTGCAGCCGAACACGTATTGATTACTGGAGTAATGCAGCTTTCAAGGCCAGGTATAATCTTCGTTGATCTGTTATAGAAGGTAGTAAGCAAATTCCATCTTTAAAATGTGTTTGCAAAATAAATATTTTGTAAATAGACAATAATCGTTGGTTTGTGGATAGGTGGCTGTAAACCACGAAATCTTGCTGCATAGTAATACACGAGCGTTAATCATGCTGAGTATTGTCATGAAGTAAATAATTTCTAGATATATAATATTACTTGTTATTGATGCCCCAGTCACACTGGCGTAAAAAACGCATTTTGGAATCTCAAAATACGCCGCAATACGCGGAGATGCGTAAAGGAAAGTCGGAATGCGCCGAAAAACGCCACAATGCGTACAGAAGCATAGATAAGCGTAGATAAGCGTTGATGAACGTTGAGAAGCGTACTAAAACGTTAAAGAAAAGCAAACAAATACGTTCCAATTCCGTAGTTAATACGTGGTCTCCAACAATTCAAATACGTAGAAGAAACGCCAAATTTTACGCCAGTGTGACTGGGGCATTAAATACATTTTTTATGATGTTTGCAAGTTACTGCAAATAGAGCTATCTAGCAAAATGGCAAGCTCCTGATCTTCTTACTGTTTGCCACTATCTTCACTGAAGAGTTCTCAAATATCTCCCCTCATAATGATATATTGACATAGAATGAAATACGTATTCATTCATATTTTCTTTAAGCAACATGTATTATGCAAAGTTACTATTTAAGTTGATAGAGGAGAGATGATGAAAGCATTGTAGCCTGAGGCTAATTTTGATAGATGATATAATGGTTGACCTTTTTATTATTGTGGCAAGAATATACAATTATTTTACTGTTTTCATTACCTAAAATGCATCATAAGGAAATTTGATGGTTGTTGTAGCAATATGAAATGTAACTGTATGTTACTTACTTGCACTCATTCTGAACCATTGAGTTGGTGCTTGCTATCAAGCAATTGGAAGCCTTGATATTGTCACACTCTCCATCTGCCTGACCAGTTACTGAGGATAGAGTAAAGTAAAGAGTCATTCGCCAATAGGCCTTTTTCCGTAGGCCGGTGTCGCACCCTATCTCCCTAGTTACGCCACGGCTGAAGCCAAACATTCACTTCGCAACGTATTCTTTAGCATTGGATCTATCAGTATATGAGTGTAATACGATCATAAGACCCATGTATCTCATTTTCAGAGAAATAACAATGATTTCATCGTATTCTATGGTATTCCAGCTACAATTTGATGTATCATACATGCATATCACTTCAATGATACTTTAGATATACCTTAGATAACACAGGGACACCAAAACTGCATACACACTAATACATTGGCAGGTTTTGCTTAAAATGCTTATTTTTTTCCAAGTTAAAACCAAGATGATTATCAACTATAATGTTTAGACAGCCCAGACTTGTTAATACAATGCCCTAGTTTGCTCCAACAATTTAATCTGTCAAAAAACAACACTCCTGTAATCACACCCACCATTCACACTTTAGGTGTGATTGCTGTGTTCCCTATACACATTGGCTAGACCTAGCAGTGCTTGTCCGAGCGGCCGCGTAACTAGGCAGTGGGCGCTGAACGGCAACACCTGTATTTAGTACGTGATGATATGGCTTTGACGCAAAACTTAAGCAAAGACAGTGCATGGATATCAGAAAGTACAATGTCAGAAATCTTCTAATAGGGATTATTCCACAATTGGGAAAATTGAACTTGATGTCCGGTTACCAAATTATGGATAGATCAGATATTATGATATTTATTATATGCATTTTTCAACCTCTGATGGGAGTTTCCAAACGTGCCATTTACATATCTGAGTTCAGGCTTGTTATTGACTTTGAAGGTTAGGCATATATGGATAAGCGTCTTATTTTTGAATTCACATCGTGGTAAATTTTCCAGCAGGATATCTCTACCAGAGAAAAAACATGGAAAAATAAGTCCACAAACATCAAATGAATCTGAAATACATCATCCGTTGTTTTATTGGCAATGTTTGTAATTGCCGCAATTGTGCTCCAAAACTCCCAGTAAGAAGTTTACTATACACTAATGGAAATCAATAAATAAACAGGATATAATGCAGCTATTGCATGAAATGAAATTAACCTAAAATATTATGTGGATCCATGAATTTGGAAAAGCAAGTTTATATGCAGCTATCGGGGTTGACGGCACCTAAGTTTCTCAGGGTTTCAATTCATTCTATTGAAGATCCGGGCACGATTATCATTGTTTGAGATTATAAAGTTTGCATTTTCTTTCCCCAAAAAAAAGAAAAAAGGAGAGAGGTATCCACCGACAGGGCTACTCCCAGTCATCCTCATGCTTATGAAAGTAAAATAATCTTACGATGAACCATACAGACGTGGTGTGTTGGCAAATTTACGATGGCAGTGTATGTTGTCCATATGTTATCAAGCGGGCATCCAGGGAGTTGAATCAGAACATTACACATTAAATACTATAGAGGAAACCCATGAAAGTTTAGGGTAGGAGTTTGTATCCCATCGAGTTTGAATCGCGTAGTAATTCACAAGGCGAAGCCGCGTGAATTATGTAGCGATTCAAACAAGATGGGATTGAGCTCTGCCCCTAAACTTGAATGGGTTTCTGAATTTATCTCACCCTTTACATTGACTAATGGGCTAACATTTGTGACATAATCACCCATTGGATATTTTTCCTAAATATCTCATGGGCATTAGATACGAGTTCCCAATGTTAAGTCTATGGAGAAAAAATATCTGGGGTGAGATAAACAAGTATACTGTATGTTATAATATACATTTCCATCAACTTACGTAGCAGTAGGAAAATGGCCACGGCCTTGAGCCAGAGCATGGTGAGCTTGTCGGTGTGTTGTAGAAGGTACGGTCTTAACGCCATGATGGGGATCAGTCCTGAGGTGGAGGGTAGCCTAACTGGCCCCTCCACCTCCCGACGTTCTAACTCCTCCTGAGTTCCTTTCCCTACAGGAGGAGAAAGGTCTCACGGTGGTCAAGGACTAGCCATCAGGACTGTAATTCACTGAGGTCAAACCTTGCCTGCGTAGAGCCACCCCTTCGCCGGGTTAAATCCTGTTGCGAACTGATCGAGCAAACTGAACTTTACCACGTTTTCCCAGCCTGCTGGGAAGGGCAGAGGTACTATCCCCCCCAGACCCACTTCTTAAAAACGGGACCTTTCTTCGAAGGGGCCTCATGGGTGAGAATCCCGCCAGAGGGAGGTAGTGTAGAAGCCCCCCTGGCCCCCTCCTAAACATCTTCCCCCGGTTCCCCACCCTAAGCTCTCACTGCCTTTATCATATTTGTACAGTGTTTGCAAGGAGGCCAGTGCCTCCCTTAGTACACAGGTCCTTGCTATACCCTCCTTATGTCAACACCAAGGGGTGGAGTTTTACATTCGGAAGACGGCGGCGGGTGGGTGGGTATACCGTACGGTACACAGTGATATTGCAGACCAACTCAGGAGTCCGGGTTAGTTGTCAAGGGAATCACGTGGGCAGATCGTGTAATACTGCCCTAGGAATACACGCAGGGTTAAAGGAAGCAGTCCTGGTTGCAAATGTTTTAGTATACTGGTCTAAATTCTTCACTTACGTTGAACAAACTGTGAAGCAGTCGTGTTGGTTACATTTAGAGCTTTATACATATATTTCTTTTAACATGAAACGTGATCAAAGGAAGGGCAGCGTTTTCTATTAAAGCATTTGGTTATTACAGTCAAGGTCGTGGGGTGCTTGCCAAGAGGGAAGTGATAATGAAAACTCTACAGCTAGAAACAGCACGATGAACCTGCGCGCAGGCATATTTTATAGGATGCCGAATTTTTTTTTTATACGGCATATAGCCTATGATCCATGGGGGCTGCCATGACCCCCCCCCCCCCCCCGAGTAGGTGTTCTTCACTAAAGGAGGCGAAAAAGTAGCTGTTCTTCACTAATGGAGGTGCAAAAGAAGTGAGTGATAATTGGGAAATGTCACTTTTCTTGCCTTGCTCACATATGTAAATAAAGTGTACCATGTAAAAAACATCATGTCCTGGGTTTAGCATTATATCTTCCTGCTCTGGGATCGGTGTAGAGAGTCAAAGGAACCTTGGTAAAACATTGAAAGGCAGCTGAATTTAGTAAGAACAAAGAGCCAGAATACAGGTTTTGTCCCCCGACCACCTAGTGACTGCTTCATGAACTAACAATGGCTCTGTCCCCTATAGAAATCAACACTATTCATAGAACTGCCATAGATGATAAGTGTAATCGGAAAATAGAAATATTGAGAGCTACTTGTGGGAGTAAACACTTGCTATACTCAATGATATCGTAGGTGCAGATGCGCAAATCCAAATCGTTCAAATCCAGTCCTGAAACGCTTAGAGTATAGCACATTCGGTAATATGGAAACTATATAAAAGTCTTATTGTTTGTACTGCATGCTCTCAAAAGCCAGTCGTCATTTAAGCCAATAAAAGATATTTAGATGCATATATATGTGTGTCCAATGTCAACCTCTAGTTTATTATGCTAATAGTATAACACGGCCTGTGTTAATTGAATAGTGAAGTCGGGGTTCCTTCCCCAAGACACAACAGTGATTCAATCTAGCAACTAGGCACTGCCACTCAGTTATCTACCTCAGTAGCACTTGTAAAATCATGATGTACAGCAATCCCGATGAAGTCAGAAATATCTTAAAATTAGTCCATTTTCCTAAAAATCTTATACATTTTTAGTCCAGGGGATAAACATTAGTCACCACGGGATAGTCACCCGTGATAGATTGGAGAAAATAATTCAAAAGAGAAATTTGCAATGTTAAGTACACTAAATCCTGTGATATTAGATCCTGTAACAGATCCTACATGGTTTGTAACTACCTTCTCATTTTACTCATCACTGCTAGAAGGAACCCTATAATAATCACATTGCTGTTAAAGGCGTCGTTAAACTCTGCACATTTCAAGTAAAAATGATACACTAATATTCGATAACAAGTGAACTTATGTATCAACTAATATCGAATAGGAAAACGATTTTTTATACGGCCCCAAGCCCCACAAGTCAAACTGTATCCGACACTCTTTGTAAAAGTATCGTGTAACTCAGTCCATTGTGACTTCCGTGAGGTGCTTATATTCGAAACGCCCGCCGAAAAAAAACACCATACTGCGTTAGCCTTTGGGATCTGCAAATACGAAAGCTTGGTATATTCTGCCTCTAGAACAGGTACACTATTGACGTCTTTAGTAATGCTAGCTCTATTCAAATTGGTAAGGCGGTAGTGTCTGGGTCTTTTAGGGAGTTTTTACTCTGGTGTTTTGGGAAACCTTATACAACCATCCCCCGTAAATCAAATATTAATTGTACCCAAGAACTAGCTCAAAAGGCTCAAAGGACTGGTACTAATACCTGGCATAAAAACTGAATTTGGCACATACCTTATATTTGTGTAATATTTCTGCCTATTCTCGTGGCGAAAAGACATTAGATGAACTGTTCACATATCGTAGATTTAAGGCTGAATTCTGATTCTTTTTAAAACAACCTTTTTCGTAGTTCCCTCTCACCCATTATTCAGATCCTACCTACCATGTTTACCCTCCATGTCCATTGCAAAATTGAATTACATAAGTAAATCACCTTGCAAAAATTTAATTGACTGATTACCATAGAGTATTTTTAGTTATCAAGTGGTGGAATATAATTCATATCAAAAGAGGTACTAACATATCTGAGCTATTGCAGAGCCATTAAGAAAGTTTGAACGGTCTATGTAAATGCAGGATATACCAAAGAATTTCTTTATGATTATGATTTATTTAATGAATTTGCAATGCTTAATGATTTTCTAAAAAAAAATTTTATTTCAGTGAACTATAGAGGCTCAGTGGGTTTTGGCCAGGATTCTATCGATTCCCTGCTTGGTGTCATTGGCACTCAGGACGTTAAAGATGTACAGGTAACGAATTTTATATCTTATCTTACATACTTTTTTTCTTTTTTTTAAAATAATGTTTATTTCACCATTCTGTCGTATTACATACAGTTCTTCCATGGGAATCCAGGTAAACCAGTCTCTTAAAAAGATCACAACATGAGATGTATAAGGTATGGAATTGATGAGTATCGACATCTCAGAAAATATGATATTACAATAGCTAGTTGTCATAGGCGATTGCTTATTCCTATCTTAAAGGCATTCTTTGTGCACGCTTTTTGAGTTTTTACTGGAAGGGCGTTCCAGAGGGATATACCTCGATACATCGGGGAGCACTTATAGGATTCACCTTTAAATCTAATTTCATTAAATCTAACTTTACTATCTCCTCTAGTATGTCTGGTTCTTTGATCAAGTAATTCCACTTTTTTAGACAATTTAAACATCATACAAAGCATCTGGTCATCCCTCCTAGTAGACAGTGAGTCAATTTCACACCTTTTCAGCAACTCTTCCTGAGACACTCTGATATTACATGTGTTCAACATTACCCTTAGCGCTCTATTTTCCACACGTTATAGTTTCATCACATCATTTACATTGGCTCCTCCTAGGAGAAAACCACAATACTCTAACACTGGGCGTATCGTAGTTAAGTATATCATTCGGGAGATGTCTTTTGTCAGATATCTCACATACCATGAGGAGGACGTAAAACAGTAGTCAACAAAGAAAACAATCTCATCATCCGTCACTTGCATAGTTGTAATGCATTGAGGCCGCCTCAATTTTGATGCTTGAATATCACCTAGGATTAAAAAAACATTATTCACCGCTATTTATATTTATCTTGGAACACGTTATCTATAGTTGCCTCGTGTATATATTGACTTATTCTGAAGTAGATGTAAAATCTTTGTTTGCATTACGAGTCTATGTATGCATTGTTCAGAGGACAGGGCCTTCTGGGTTTCACAGAATACAGAGGAGGCATAACTCAGGCATTGTCCTCTCTTGCAAATACGTGAAATAGGAATCGTTGCTGAATATTACTTCCCTGTCATTTCTGTGATCATTTCTAAATTTGAAAAAAAATGTCGAACATTAATTTACTGTCATTTTTTTTTTTTTTTTTTTTTTTTTTCAAGGTAGCATCGGTTGGGGTCAGAAGTGTTTCTGCCACGTTTTCTAAATCTTAATTTACTGTCATCAACATCTCATAATTCAGTCTCCCACCAATATAGAATATTGTGAAAAGGAGTATGTAGTCGTTAAATGGTGAAATATAACATTGCTTTTGTTGTGCCATATGTTAGAGGTACTGACAGTCGATGCCTAGGTCATGTGCTCTTTCAGAATTATGTTTCAGGTGTATGCAGCCCATATTAGCACTCAAGCACCTGTCAAAGTTATCAAAGTTCATTTATTGATAAATGGTTTATGTTATGTCCAGTATTGTCTCGTATCGGGAGAACTCCTCAACATATTACACTGGTAATGAGTAATGTTTTTCATGATCTAGATGTACGCTCAAGAAACTGTAGTAAATCACAGGAGAGTTTAATGCTATCAGGGAGGAGGAAGACCCTACAATTCTTTTGTTTTGCCTAACCAAGAAGGGACGCATAAATCCCACCAAAAATACTAGCAGCAATCTCTCGAAAGACTGAATCTAACAACAAACCTTGGAACGACAGAACCAAAACAGGGTTCTCACAGTTTTTGTTTTTATAGGATACGGAATACATATATATACTTGTAATGAGTTTTATTTTGATGTATGCCTATGGGGCTCATTTGGAAATATGCCTCTGACATAATGTACTATGTATCTTCATTGGAATAAATGCTGCTTTTATAAAAAAAAAAAAATAATAATAATTCAGCTATGATCTTATATAATTAGTCATATTTACCTCCTCTCATTGAATTGTATCAGTTTTATATCTCATTGGAGTTTATTGCTCGTGATAACCACATCGCAGCAAGTGTGATGTCAGTTGGCATTTGAAAACTAAGCTGGTTCTCAGGTCTGTCGGACACTTCCTATGATAGACACCAAAACCATTAACTTATATGGACTGTTAAGTGTGAAATCACTGTGGACCTTTATTTATGCAGGTCCCTAAAATTTGTCATATATATAGAAGGTGAAACTCCGATGTAAATTCCCAATGTTGGGAGACTCACTCATACCAGCTAACCGCTGACGATTGTCCCAATGAAAATAAAGAATTTAAAAAAACAACTTTAAAAAACCCCAGCATTCAACCTCCGCTAGCGCTGTAGCCAGGGGATGCTACCTGCCCGTTAGTAAAACGTTCGACACACGCGGGTACCAGCCAAGTCTTTCAGCTGAGGTGCCCGGATAAGATATTTATTACTTGATGTGGTAGATGGCATAGCGGTAGTGCTGAGTTCTTATGAAATGTTTAGTCATTTTTAATTACTTCCAATTTCATATAATTTTAATGTCTATTTAGCTTGGAAATCGTCGATATGGGATTTGAATGACATCACAAGCAGGTTATTTAACGAAAGGTTTAACTAGAAGGCTTTCAATGACGAATCTAAAAATACTGCCTGTTTTGATGGAGTTGTTTTGTCGTTTTGTACATCACCTGTAACTGGATGGCCATGGCCACGTCCTCCTGAATTCGCAAATTTTATTTACCGTCAATTACTCTCCCGTGTCCCAGAACGCTGTGCAGACTATTCTGGAGATGGAAGCAGGGGACGCAGACGACGTCTACGTCATCGGCGGTTCTCATGGCGGCTTTCTTACAGCTCATCTGATTGGCCAATACCCGGTATGTCAGAACGTGTTGTTTTGTTTTTTTAATAAATTTCTTTATTGAGCTAGAAGAATGATACAATAGTCGTTGTGTAGCATAACGCGAGTAGAAAAATGTACTCAATAAAGAGGCTTGGGCCTCAGCTTTTTTATAAAGCTGGTATCAACGGCCCGCCTTGATTAACCGTCGTCATCAGTCTTAGAACAATTTTCCTCATGGGTTTAGACAATCCTTACATCATGTGTAACAAAACTTATGTACGTGTTTGACTTACAAAGGCTGTTTGCGTTTTAAAAGGGATATAAGTTTCGTTAAATGATTTAAAGGGCCGATACCGAGAAAGTACGTATGTCATATCTAATGGCTGGCATATATATGCAAGAGAACACATCTTTTTCACCTGATCTCTCTACATGAGGATTTTTTATCACTTTTTGATTGGTGTTTGAGTCACTAACCAAATGATACCCAAGTACTTTATCTTTGTTGTTCCCAAATTTATTGTTCAACTTGTGTTACAATTGGTTTCTTACTATTTGTTTCGCCTTTTAAATTGTCCAACTAGTTTCAGCGTGTTGCCTTCATCAGGGACTAGGGAGAAGTCACTTTTTATTCTTGCGAGAAAATTTTACATTAAAGTGATACTGATCTCATTAACAGGGCTTCTACAAAGCTGCATGTTGCCGGAATCCGGTTATCAACTTGGCCAGTAAGTACTTTTATTTAAATAAGGCATACTCATTTTAGGCTTGCCTGGAAGTTTTCAAGTTAGCAGCTACTAAGATCTCTCACAAATTTAGCTATTTAAAAGAGGGGCACGTCCCAACGATACCTCTATAGCATGTATCATGGAAAATCGCAAAGTATGACGAAGCCATGAGTCTCAACTGCTTGAGACAGATATTACACGAAACACATTGTCATTCATCCCTCGATGTAAAACGCCATCTAGAGACAATTCTGTTATTTGAGTGTGTAGAAGTAGAGTTACACAATTGCATCCCAAATAAGAACAATTCATGCCGGATGAGCTGAATATGTTATATTATTCCATCGTAAGCCTAGCCAATTGTGTAACTGTAAGGTCATTCTCCAATCCGGATGGACACTTCAGGTTCAAAATACCCTCCAAAATATGTAAATTCGCCTGACAACGGATCGATCCGCCATCTTGCCTGGTGAATACAAATCGCTGTCAAAGTCTAAAATGGCGAAAAACTATATTAATCAACCTCCTCATGTGCATCCTATACATGTAATAATTACAATAGGATTATTTACATTATTCAGATATAATTTAAATGTGCCAACTCGAAGAAAATCGCTTGTTTCGACGATTTGTTGACATCACGTTTATAGCTTTAACTGGGGCTACCAGATAATCATTTGATCTGAAATTACCAGGAAAGTCTGATATTTTCTGGGAAATTTCTTCAGAGTTACTTAAAACATCCTCACACATTAAAATATATCATAAATGGACGTCCGAACGGTCCATAGGTTTAGCATTGCAGAGGTGATTCTCGAAAATGGCCGCCCAGGGAGTTCGGAGCGCCACCTACTTCCTGGCCGGATCGGAGAATAGACATCTTTATTTGCCGGTGTTAATACTCATGGGGCCGTTGGAGCATGCACAGCGGCTGCAATACAGGTGTGTAGCCTGCAAAGGATCGCTATTTAATCAGCTTTTTCCAGCTGGAATACATGGCCGGCGGCACTGGCTCATGCACCTGATACGCATCCATAAGCTTTGCCAGCACCCATGATGACGGCTCCCCCTCCCATTCCACCTCAACAGATACTGTCAGGAACCGCGGCCGATACCCCTAAATCACAAACGCATGAGCGGGAGCCAAAGGTTTGGTAATTTGGACAGAATTTCAGCACTAGAGTAGGCTTATCTTTATTTACCTTCATTATTTGGTTCACTGCAGTATTCTGTGGAAAATTGAACATCCTTGAGCTTTGCAAGCATTAGTCGTGGGCGACGCTAACAGTACGTTCCCGTATTAGGTAATACTAGTGTATAGGGGACAGAGCCATTGTTAGTTCATAAAGCAGTCACAAGGTGGCCAGCAGTATGGTGGGCCCCTTGGGGGGACAGAAGCTGCATTATGCTCTTTGTTCTTACAAAATTCAACTGCCTTTCAATATTTTACCATGGTTCCCTTGACTGTCTACACCCATCCCAGAGCAAGACAACATAATGATTAAACCAAGGACATGATGTTTTTCACATGGAACACTTTATAAACAATTGTCAGCAAGGCTAGAGTTGTGACACTTCCCAATTATCACTCACTTTTTTCACACCTCCATTAGTGAAGAACACCTACTCGGGGGGCGTCATGGCAGCCCCCATGGCTCATAGGCTATATGCCGTATAGGGTCGGACTCGTCTGACTATGTAAGCATCCGCATTGATGGGTACTTTGGGCAGAACTTTAGCACCAGAGTGTCCTTTACACATTCATAACATCAACACTCATCTTCATTATTTACCTCCATTATTGGGTTCACGGCAGTATTCAGGGGGGAATTTATGAGCTGTCATTGTTACCATACAAATCCTAAAAACATAGCAATACACTCCCTCGCTTGAGCACCAGATTTTGCAGAGCCAGAGCCACGCAGTGTATGGACGTGCATTCAACGCACCCCGTGTCGAATGAACAGGGAACAAGTGTAGGAAGGTATTGTGGACAATGTCCACCAGACTGCATGGCAGTACCATCGCGCCTGCAGGGCCCCGTGTGGTCCTGCCGGCTAGAATACAGTGGTCGGTGGAAGCGCTCAGAGAATTTGCACATTTCCAGCCGGCTGGTGACGTGATGCCGACAAGGCCGTCCTGTCCGCCTGTTAAAAGTCTAGTTGGTGGGACACTAGCTTTAAACAGATATGCAACAGAAGAAAAGTGAAAGTGCTGGTAGATTTCCTAAAATTAGGGTGGCATTTTCTATACTCTAGAAATATAAGTATGCACTTTACCTCATTATTTAATTCGTTGCATGTTGGGTTAGATTTTCTACCATATATTTCAGAAGTCATACATATGAAACATACGCAAATTAAATCGAAAGTTCTCTGATCTATCACTCACCTTATTTATGTGCACGTAACCCCAAGTCTTGTGCAGGGTCTTTATTTACTTCGTACTATGTTTGGTATATTCCTAACATCCACTTGATACTAGCATATTTAAGGTTATGTTCATTTTGCTTCAGCAAAGTTGGGAGGAACAGACATTCCTGATGTGTAAGTAGGACGTTATTAAGAAACTAATTAGTAAATCCTGCTTTGTTTTATTAATTCAGCGATGTTGGGAGGCACAGATATACCAGATTGGTAAGTGTATGGAATTTCCTTTTTGAGTAGTGTATTTATATAGATATATATTTTGAAAGAATCGCAGGCAGTACCTTTGTTCAATTAATTTTTGTGCAGTTTGGGTTTGTTTTTTGGGTTTTTTTCAGATTTCTTTATTGATCATCATGTCGTCATACAGAGCTCTAGTTTCTTTTACATACAAATATTCCTAAGTGGCCGACCAACAAAGCGGCAAAGGATCTCAGTCATAGTTCGACTGGTTTTAATGATCCAGCCTTATACAATAATCAGTACCACAGTAAGTAAGGGCCGAGATTTATGTAAACATAACAATACTATGGAGAAACCAAACAAGAGTTAGTCATGTTGTTGTTTATCGCACAACGGCAAGATCGCGTATTACTGCGCGAAGCGAAGCTGAGAGCAGTAATACGCGATCTTGCCGGTGTGCGATGAACAATAACACGACTAACTCAAGTTTGGTTTAGACTTTATCCTACCCCGCCCGTCTAAATTACTTCTACATTAACAAATGACGTCATTTGTCAAGTGTATCCCACTAGAGCGATATTTTTCATTTTTCTGAACTCCAGACCGAATACAGTGACCCAATGTTAAGCCTATGGAGTTTTTTTATTAGGGGTAGGATAAAGGACAGTACAATGAGTCCAATACGATAATATCCATTATGCCAATAGTACGGATGGGTGATATTTTGGTACAACGATTGAGACAATACTATCCAAATGTCTTACAAAAGTGATTCATACATTTTTTTGTTAGGGATTTAAATGTTTTATAATCCGGTGTTGTCCTGACAGTAGAGAATTGTTGATTCCAGAGAGATCCTCCTTTGTAATGGATAGAGGTAGTGTAGGTATAACAAGTGGGCCTATTAACCCTTTCACTGCGCTGCATGATACCAAAATGCACGCCCTGAGATACGCTGCTGCTGTACCATTTTTACCCCTGTAGAACGCTGGCACCTTTTACAATATCCACAGTGACTTCATTATATCACACCTCCATGGTAATCCAAAATTATTAGGACGTTATATAATAGCAATGATATCAACTGTGATATATATTTTACATGGGTCAGGAAAATATCATGAAAATATTCGCATTATATCAATGATAGCAATTACTTAAATTTCGGAAATGATACCTAAAGTCATTATAGCGTAGGTAAAGGGTTACAGTTGATACTGGGGCATCATAAAGTCTGGTATGCCTCAATGTTTGAGATACATTTATACCTTTAGGAATTCTCCTATACATAAAGTTGAGAAGATGAGCACATTGTCTGTCTTTCAAGAAGGGGGTTTTAGATCTAACATGAATATCATGATTTGATGTATATCTGGCACTTCTTAAACAAATCCGGAGACATTTATTTTGTAAAATCTCTAGGTCATTCTCATATCGGTTAGAAAAATTCATAGATAGGACGTCGCCATAATCGAATAGGGTAATATTGCCGCCTTATACACTCTGCGAGCTGCTTTGGTTGAAAGAAATGGTCATATTTTCAATAGCTGGTACATCCTATAAGAAATGATTTTCTTAAGGTTAATGAAATGAAAGTGATAGTCAAGAAACGAATCAAGGTATATCCCATATTACTTGTAAGACACAGCTTTAACAAGCAAGGCTCTATTAACTTTGAGGTTTTGGGTATTCAATATCCTTTTGTTTCTAGAAGTAAAACACATATGCTTAGTTTTGCCAATATTCATCGAGAGTTTGTTTTGAAAACACCATACATATAGCAATTCCAAATCGTTCTGAAGACTATAAAACAGAAAGTTAATATTACCATGCCGATAAATGACCGTGTCGTCAGCATAAAGATTAGAATTTACATCTCCAAGAGCAGCTGGAAAATCATTAATATAAATCAAAGACAATAAAACCCCAAGAGTGAATAATTTTCCTAGATGAAAAGAGATCATTTGTGTGGACCAGTTGTTGTCTATTGGAGTGATAATTCTGAAACCAGTTAAAAATTTAACCACGAAGGCCATAATGTACAAGTTTATCTAAAAGGACCCAGAGTAGTTCAATATTCTCATGCCATCAGTGCTACATTAATATGTTACGCTGACGGTGATATATTATCGTAAAACTGGATGAGTTTTAATCTTGGCCACCGTAGTCCGGAGCCAAAACTTCAGGAGTGGAATGCGGTTGGCCAAGATTAAAACGAATCAGGTTTTGATTTTATCCTACCCTATCTCCTCGATTTTAGAATATTACGTGATAACAATGCTGTATGCCACTAGTGGCATATAAACCTCCGTATGCCAGTCTGCGTGGCATACGGAAACCCAATGTTAAGCCTATGGGATTTTATATTAGGGGTAGGATAACTGACTGTATGATATAGTGTCTCGGGGCTAGATTGTGATAACTGGTATTTTCATAGGAACTATACAGAAGGAGGCCTTGCCTTTGACCACACACAGACCGGACACGCAGCCGTATACGACGAGTTCTGGAAACGATCCCCCATCCGATATGTTGACCAGGTGAGTCCAATACTCCATTCTTCAAAATTTTGCAGACAATCGCTGCGACTTCCTGATCGCATATTTCAAATCTCAGAGATAAATACACAATATTTACTGGTTTCAGATACAAGCTGCCGTATGCTCCGAGGAGTTGACGCATAGTAATATCCGAGCGTATGCAAGGATATTGCACAAAGTCAACTCCGAGGAGCATACGGCCGCTTTTATCTGAAACCAGTCTATATTGTATTTATTATCCACCTTTTCTGGCCAAGTGACATGTCGATATCAGTTCGTTTTAGTTATGTACTATGTTTCCATACACACTATTTTTCCGTATGCGCCACCCGGAGCATACAACATATCTGTATGCGCCGGGTATGTCCATACAAACTCCCTATGTGTTTTCTATGGACATTTTGTATTAGGTGGGTAATAAAGAAGGCTACGTGCTCATATTTGTTCATGGTATTGATTTACAGATACGCTTATAGATCAACATTAGGAAATGAAGGTATACGCATCAAGCTCAAGGTATATCTCATACTACAAACAAAAAAATTCTTCGGAAAATTGATGACACCAAAATCTCATCAATAATTGCGGATAGGCTCAAAAAGCCTTTTCAGCATAAGGAGAATTTTTTTTTATCAAAATATATCTCATACTACCTCGTCAATAACCCGGAAACAGGAAATAATTGACTTCGGCATTCGGGATAGCGGGTGTCCGCTGTAGAAATATACTCAAGTTTTTGATGTGACAAACTTGTGCCCTTAAATTATTGTTAGATATGACACTTGTATAATTTGAGTTTTACACAATCCATGTTTAGAGAATTACACACTCCATCTTCTTACAGGTGACAACGCCCACTTTGATCATGATTGGCAATTCTGATCGCCGAGTTCCGCCACAGCAAGGCCGCGAACTGTGGAAGGCTCTCCGCGCGCGCAATGTACCAGTCAGGTAAACTCCCAGTCATACCACTTTTTATTCATCTATAAAAGCCAATACACACTGTACGATTTCGGAACATGAATGTTCCTTTCTCGGCGACAAAAGAACAATCGTAAGCTGAGGCGAGGCCTAGAAAATGTGTCGGCCAATGTGACACCCCCCTACAGTAATTTGCCTAAGATTTGGAAATCCCCCCCATGGCGATGTACCTTTGTCGCCGACAAATTGCAGTCCAATGTTCCGAAATCGGGACCGATAAATTAAGGAACGTGTTCCTTCCCGTTGTCACCGACAACGGAGTTTAAGAAATACCCCCCGTGGTTCCTCCCAATTTTGGCCCTTAATTAGTCGCTGGGTGAGCAGAAATGCCCATGCCACACACAGACTGAGGCCAGCTCACCGATTTAACTCCCATATACTGAGATTTATTACTTGTTCCTTTATCGGTGGCCCTAAATCGCTCACGATATATGCAGTCCGTCGTCCAGTGTGGACAGAATTTGCTTACGATTAACTCATGCTAATGGCTGCCATAAACGTTGTGGGGATAGTCAACGCTATGCACATATTCGCCTGAGACAAGTTAAATAACCCTGACGATTCAGGTAGTTAATCGTTGAAAACGAAATCGTTCAGTGGGTTTTGGCTTTTAATTTAATTTTTTAAAATTTTTTTTTTTTTAAATTTACATTATATTATACATGTAGTGTGATTAGGAATCGACCCCCAACACTACATCTCTTACCATCCGAAAATTGGTTTCTGACTGCCTTTATTACTGCAATAGCAATAGGCAAGCCCTGAGTCGGCTGGACTTGACTAAGCTACTCAGTACCCGCCACACCTCGAACAGCCTGACCCAAAAAGACCAGCAATTTCAGTTTTTGATGTCCACCTTACCTGACCATGTCCCCCTGTGCAGTTTAATAAAGGGTGTCTTCCACCGGCCACACTGACGGCATCATATATGTCTGTTGTGCGGCGTGGGGTTTTTTTTGTGGTCAGGCAGTCAACTGCTGCCACCCAGGTAGCTGTCGGTGCCTATCGGTAAGAATACAGGTCACTACCACCCGCGCCACAATCACCCGGTCACAATCTCCCGTCAGCGCAACACCAACTCTGGGTAGATTTTTTTGCCCGCTTGTACCCACACACACGCAGCCGGGTACCGACTCTGGGCATCTTTTTTCTGTGCTTGTACCCATACATGCGCGGCTAGTACAAGGCAGAAATGGTATACATCTTAACTGAATTGCATTAATGTGGTACTATATATATATCATGAATGAAAATTACAATAAAAATGTTTGGAATTTTTCTTTAATAGGTACTTGCTCAAGGTAGAAATAGGGATGGTTTGACAACCAAATACAACACAGATTCTACACTTGTTGCAGATTCCATTTTATTTTCAACAATATGCGTGTAATGTCTTTACTGTGATATATATTATATATAAACATAAACATAAAACACATTTAATTCACCGTATCATCATCTGTATCATATTCCATACACCATCGGCCAGACCACTACCGACTCGCTACCAGGCTTTCACACGGGGCATTGACACCTCCCACATGCCGCATGCGGACAGGTATAGGCGGCCGAGCTTCGACGGGGGAGAACGTGACCGGGTGATTGTGGGGTGGATGATAGTGACGCGTAACCATCGGTAACACTGGATAGTGCCTGGGTGTTTACAGTTTATTGCATACGGAGACTGCCCAGCACTGGCTGTAGACAAGCTAGCCTTCTTGCACTACACTGAGAGCCAGCTGGGTGACGGCCATTGACATGCAAAACTATCGTAAAACCGGATGAGTTTTAATCTTGGCTCCCGTATGCGACGACTGGAGTTTGGCGGAGTGATATCCGGAGCCAAAACTCTAGGAGTCGCATACGGGAGCCCAGATTAAAACGAATGTTTTGATTTTATCCTACCCCCTGTGAACGATATTTTTATGTGAGGATCATAACAAAAAACATGATAAAAACTTTCTGAAGTCCTGCATATATAGCTCTCCTTGCTGCTCTGAAGGCGTTTGGAACTACTTTCAGCTGCTGATCTCTGATTGGTCCATTTTTTGTATGCTCCTAGGAGCGATTTTTTATCCGTATGCGACATACGGGCGCAAACGGAAAGTCAATGTTAAGCCTATGGGATTTTATATTAGGGGTAGGATAAAGCGCCAGCAAAACTTATTCAAATAATTGCCTCTTTCACTCTTCTGCATTTTTTCAAAGGCGGTTTTTTTTCTTTCTCAAAAATAATGATAATGGTAGCATAGGTATTCAGGTGTCAAGTCTCAGGAGGTGTGAGAGCAAAGATCGCTGGGAAAACGGCAGGTTGTTGTTGCAAGTCTGTGCTGCTAGAACCTTTTCCCCATAGATGATGCCGAACAAGTTGTGACGATTTAGGCGCATCAGTGGGACATAATACCCCAGAGTTTTTTTGTTTTTTTTTTTTGCTTTTGAGTGCGACGGAGCCATTGATCTATTGAAAAATTTGGGATAATGGAATAACGGTGATTGGAGCATAAAACATGTTCGATGATGGCATCACACCAGAGGGCCCATGAAACGTTAAAATTAGTCTAAAAAAAAATTTTCTATCTCATACAAGAGCTTTTACCTATAAATACCCCACAAGGTAATAGGAAAAACTTTTTCCACAACAGGGATAAAAGGAAAAAATTCCACCATTAAAATTAGTCTACTTTGCCGTCAGACATTAGTTTGGCTACCATTTTTAAATATTACTTTACGGTCAGCCATGCAGTTTGTCCTTTTTTGCTCTGTCACTTCATTTCATCTCCCTTCTGTTGACTTTTGTTCTTACAGGATGCAGGTATACCCTGACAACGAGCATCCCATCGACAAAGTGGACGCAGAAGCAGATGCCTTCGTTAATATTTACCGATGGTTTAAGAGCAGGGGAGGGATATGACACAACAGACCATGCCTGCTCAAATACATGAAGTGTGCTTAATCTCTTTTTAATTCGCCGTCAAAGCTTGGAGTATCCCAGATTGATGAAGACATGCATGGACTCATTGTGCTGTATTTTGTGTCTTTACGTGCATGATCACACGCGAGCAGCCTTGAAAATATGTATGTGATAAATTCTCTCATGTCCGCGACGTATGCTATACACGAAAACGTTGAACTCGACGTGTAGGCCCTTCTATTCTTCAAGCACTGTATGGTTTACATAACTCGCTGCTAAATGTCTCTATGTTGTAGTTCGGGATGGACTTAATTTAGGGAAAAGCAGTTTGTAATTACATGTATAGCATACAACCAAGATAATTGTTTCCACTTTAACGTATCGGATGATGAATATAACAGCAGTCTTTCGCAAAGTCAACGTTCTTAGAAATACGATAGTTTACAGTGTATAAATAAATTCATTGGGTATACATGATATACGAAAGCAAGTTATAGTTTCCTGGAAAATTGAAACAGGTAATTTATGTTTTATCCAAGATATACCCAGTAGTTATTGTGCAAAAACTATCTTCCAAAATCAGCCTTTATTCTATCAATCTTTAGGATAAGTTATGATATGCGTTGAAATAATCAGCACACCTTATCAAACAAAATTATCTAATAAAATCGGAGTGTTCTCAACAGAGTTATGAAATATTTATGTAACCAGCGATTAGCAAATATGCGAGGATGAATAAACTATAACTTCTGCTAAATGTTTTCTGATTTCTATTCAATACTTCAATAATATCAAGAGACGTCACGAGTTTGAGTCTGAGTTTATTTATGCCACGCATTTTGTTGGCTCCATAATTTCACAAGTCGAAGACGAGTGACATTACGGAGCCAACAAAATGAGTGGCATAAATAAGCTCAAACTCAAACGAGTGGCGTCTAGATTTTATCCTACCCCGTTTCCATATTTTTTCAGTATCAGAAAGTAGTGGCATAAACAACATTTTATGTCACGCCTGTGAAATAAACAAATCCCATGTTAAGCCTATGGCGTTTTTTATTAGGGGTAGGATAAACAGTCTATTTCCATTGCCTGTAATGTAATCAGTGAAGCAAGCTTCCCGGTCATTTTAGGATTTGCGGTTTCCCTCAGAAAATAGAATTCGTGTATTTTTGGCAATGTTAGACATTGCCTAGGCCTATATATTAAGATTTCAAATTATCGTATTAGAGATAAAGGAATGCGTCATACCATAGTGCAATGGTCATACAGAATCGTTTATAAGGATTAAAAGGATTTACAAGAAGTCAAATATTTGATATAATTCATACAGTTGATTATACGAGGTTTCCACTTTATTATAAGTAAAACACATTAAAAACTGACAGATTGTCAGCCGCTATGGTTTTTTTGTTGGTTTTTTTGTATCAAATTTCATTAGGGTTAATGCATCATACATTATTTCACCGGGTTCGGCAATACTGCCGTTCTTCCACCCGAGCCCTCTTGAATACCGGTAACAGTAAACACAGCATAGATTTTCATACAAAGATAGGGCGGTCTATATCTTAACAACGATACATATAATCCATATCCAGTTATAATGAGATGAGTGATAAATGAGATGCGGTATTCTGCTACACTCATTTTATATAATGACTGGTTTTCCCAGACACTTAAAACTCTGAGCGGGTCTCCCATTGGAATGATGTGAATCCGACATCTACTTACAGTGTACTAATCTACAGGTCAGTTGAAAGGTTGACATCGCACAGCAAGTGCATGGACATTTGTAGGCATCCAACTTAAGCTACAGTAAAACCCCTCTTCCGGGACACCCTGCTTCAGGGGACAATTTGCTCGGAACGGAAATTTTTCCCTCTATTAAGAGTTTATTTTAACCCCGCTTTAGGGGACAGTTTTTCGGTACAGAAATGCTTAAAAACCCCGCTTAAGGGGACAGTTTTGAGGGACATCATATCAAAAATACTGAAAATCCTTCTCGTGCGGGCCAAGGCGGTCGGAGTGTGTTTTTTTCAAGGTAATACCCGCATCACTAGCGGCTCTGGGCGGGCGACAGTGAGTGGATATTAGTATGAGCGACTTTCTCACTTGTTGAAGGTAGGGGGTTAGAGGTCCGCTTACAGGTTAGCGGTGGGCGACACAGGGCGGCTCTGGGCGGCTCTGGGCAGCTCATGGTCATAGGGCTGCTGACTTCGGGGGGGGGGGGGGGGGGGGCGGGGTACATTGAACGGGGGTGTTCAAAGGAGGGTGTACAAAGGAGCAAATTTCACAAGGGAGGCATATTCATCTTCAACCTCTTTTATCTATTTATTTCTAATTTTTTTGTACATTTATATTTATTTATTATTGTATAATTTATATTTATTTACTTATTTATTAATGAACCTTTTAACCTAATAACCATCGTTTCCTTCATTTATGTAGGTATTCTCTATTGTATAACCACTGGCATACTGAAAACCCCGCTTAAGGGGACAGTTGGCCCGGAACGGAGGGTGTCCCCTTAAGAGGGGTTTTACTGTATTTTATTAGGTTTTATGGGCTGTCGGTGACCATTGAGCGTGTTGCCTCCTCCACTACAGCGATTGTTACAACCATCTGATAAACGCACTACATAAAAATGTAACCAAGGAAGAATGAAAGAATAAAGACAATTTTGAAGAAAAAAAAGATCCACCAAAAGTATCCCCAGGCAGATGTACACCATTCACACTGCGTTTGTAGAGTTTGTTGGATCATCTCCTCGAGGTTGCTGAGTGTCAGCCGAGACTCCAGGCCACTGGCCGGCTGAAATTGGCGATACACTGTTCCACTAGCTAGGTATTGTACCCGGCGCCCCACCTGGGCTAGATAGTCTCACCCGGTCTGGAAGGATTTCTTCCAACTGATTTATTAGGGTTTGCCGCATGGGACTGTGCGGTTGGCTGATAGAGTTGATGAGAGTATGGCACCCACATTGACAGCTCACTGCCAAAACCACAGACCCCGGGCAGTACCCAGGAACCTCATCATTCCCACTAAAATACCAACATGGCAGCACACTGCTATGCTCGATCTCCGGGGTTTGGGTGGACTGGTTCCCTGCCCTAATGAAATAAGGGACAGGTAACGGGTTCCACAGGCACGACCTTCAACCACGCTACTGTGTGATTCAACTTTGGCTAGTTCCCGCCTGTGACTAGCTTATTCCCCGGGAACCAGCGTTGTGGTTTGGCTGGTATCTCTCTACTCTGTGCTGGTATCCACCTGTTATAAACCTAATTCCGCCGAGCCCTCTAGCGGATGAGCGGGGAACCAGGAGGCGTTACCAATAATGCACCATAAAAATGGAACCCGTTACCTGGCCTATAGTCTAACTAGGCCAGGCTGCCAGGCTACTCACTACTGCTGCATCTGCCAGGGGCAGGGTCTTGGTGTATGGGTGTCGTGTGGCCATCGGCCCACTAGAATAGGTGGGTTGGTGGAAGAGCGTGGTAAATAACCACTTTCAGCCAGCCCGAGACCAGGCACTGGGTAGGAGCTCGGCCTAGTGTCGAAAGAATGCCCAGTTGGTGGAACACCCCCTTAACCCTTTCACCCCCGCATGATGCCTCCAGGCATTCCCGTGCGAACTGCCGCATGATGCCTGGAGGCATTCCCATGGCTACCGCCGCATGATGCCTACAGGCATTCCCGTGTGAACCGCCGCATGATGCCTTGAGGCATCATAAACTCAGATTTTTTTCAAATTCATTTTTCAGTTGATTTAAGCACAAAAGGGTTAAGAAATTTTCAGCATGTAATTAAAACTGTTTAAAAACAATGTATTTGTGTGTTTTGAGTCTATATAGTGCCTTGGAGATGTTGAATTGCAAGTAGAAATCGGAGAAAACAAAAGTAATGCACAGATTGAGTCAGGCCTATGGACAAGTTGGGCTGGCGTTTCAGGGGTACATCTGATAGAAGCCTGCAGCGGTACTACCGGTACATAGGAATGCGGTAGAGGGCACGGCGGTACATTTCCCTATTCGTTTTAGGCGTGCGGTGGTTAAAGGGTTAAACCCCACACTGTATCTGCGGTGTGTGCCTCAAACCAAGTTATTTTGTTCTATGGATGCTCTAAAAGCAGCAATATTTGATAAGGAATATTCATGGCATACACATTGGTAATGGAGCCTATATCTTTATGTTTAACCCTGCAGTTATGAAATAGTTTATCAATGCCTGTTAGAAATACTTTTTTAATCTTGATTTTCCATGCCTGAACCTCTGAAATCAGATAATTCTACCTGTCTAGAAAGTCATCCGTACAAAGTCATATGGGTATGAGATATGTCCACAATGACCAACTTCCTGTTACTTTTGGTCATTCCTTCTTGAATCACGATAACACGCGGTACTTGGCTGCGTGAAACCAAAGAGGACGAAGGACTCTCTTTTGAGTATGCATGGTTAGTCAACCTTATCCGTGGGAAAATGTTTGGCCTTAGCGTGTCTTTCTATATATACTCTATATACCTACCAGTATGTACGGCCATGTATTTGCTGCTTGGGCATCCGCTTTCCTCCCTGCTGATATGATATAGTCATAATCAATAAGGATTCCTCTGTATGATAACCAAGAGAAGAAGATTTTATCAAGAGAGTGGAAATACATTGGAGTTACACGTTAACAATGGAATATTCGAAGCCTTACACTTTCATATTATATATCATGTATCATTTCGCTATTCTGGACGTCGGTATTAATGGATCGGGTATCCAGCCCAACATCGGTATGTAGAATGTATTACTTTCATGTATTATGTACGTATCTTGTAAAACTGGTAAACTCTATCATGTAATGCATAGAGAAGATGGTATGAACGAGCAACAAAATGTTCAAAGGTAAAGCTAGATCTCATCAACCGTCCAATCACCATGGCCACAGACTCATCAGGGCATGACGCATTGTAAACCGGCTGGTCAATACTGTGAACTGCTAAAAGGTGTTCATTGTAAGGGCGAACTTTTATTCTTTATGTCGAAAAGTAGGGGGGATTGAAGGTTGTAAACTGATGGAAACTGGAGAATAGTGCCCCGCGTTGAATGGAAAATGTATTTATATGTAGTATGCCTTCGCACCATTTTGTAAATGTTAACTACCGGTATATATGATACATTTTGTGGAATCATTCCTAAATTTCGTATCATTTCTTTCTCTTTTATTGAATATTCAATAAGAGAATCTATTCATATCAATCTTTTTAACATACATGTACATATAGATTTACATGTAAATTAGTCATACAGTAGGTACCAATAAACTGAATTAAATTTAGACCAGGTGTAGTTATCCCAAAATCATCACGGTCGTATAGAATGAATATCCCAGATAAAGTGGTTGAGGCTAGTTGCTGTAAATGTGCGTCCATGAATTAACGGCGGTATTTTATTTATGAAAGGTGCTGCCCCAATCAACTCATCAGGATGGATTTTTTCATGTTCTGAAAATAGAAGGCTTGCCCCTGGGAAGTATGCCATTACCATGACATCCGATGTCGCATCCGGGTTGAATGCGCCTGGATATTGTGAATTCCATTCTGAGTGCATTGGTCAGAAGTCTTGCATTGTACCTGATGACATGGTACTAGACATGGCAGAGAATAGTGAAAGCATCGAGTACTTCTTGGAGAACTCCCATCGTCTTTATGAAAGGATCCTGATTTGCCTCCCAGGTAAATTTATATATATTATCGTAGAACTAGATGAGGTTTAATCTTGTCCACCGTATTCCATGACTGGAGTTTGGTAAAGTGACTTCATGAGGCGAAGCCGAGTGAAGTCCGGAGCCAAAACTTCAGGAGTGGAATGCGGTGGCCAAGATTAAAACGAATCAGGTTTTGATTTTATCCTACTCTATCTCCTCGATTTTGGAATATTACATGATAACAATGCTGTATGCCACTAGTGGCATATAAAACTACCTATGTCAGTCAGCGTGGCATACGGAAACCCAATGTTAAGCCTATGGGATTTTATATTAGGGGTAGGATAAATATATATATATATATATATATATATATATATATATATATATATATATATATATATATATATATATATATATATATATATATATATCATACTATCATATTAATTTCACAACAGTGGCTATCGCCATACATTAGCCATTCATAAAAAGAAACTATAGAATGATGAAAGCATTAAGTGTTTTGATCATTCCTCTCTAATTAATACTGGATGTTTTACGCAAAACATATTATATGGAAACTGGCAAAAGAGTTTGAGTTATCCAGTTGAGTGACATCTATTTTTCTTCCACAATTCATATTTTGACTAGTGGAAACAGCTAGTTGAGTTATTAGCTATAGCTGCATGCGGATTTCTTTTGTCCCCTCCCCAATTGAACAATTGAACTTTTTCCCCAGACAAATACTTCCACGAACTAGACGTTGACAAGCGTCTTATATTGAATATGACGTCATTTGGTTTCATTACTGGAGGACTTCATGGATCAATTATAAAAGGTCGCAACATAACTATATCTGCACCATTACAGGAAGGTGTAGCAATCGATGTGTATTTTATGTACGCTGCTGGCTGCGATGCTGACAATACTACACACATGCGTATACGGGTTTCCTCCAGAATTGTGGACTGCCAATCGTTTGACAAATCAAAAAGTCAAATATGGCTCTGGTCAGAGAATGGATCAGTGGATGTATCGTTTCCATCATGTTCCAGCTTAGGACGATTTGCCATCAGATACACTCGTGAGTAACGTAATTTTACAATCGGTGACCTTTGGGTCTTGCTTAAATGGGATACCATCATTCTCATTTCCCTTTCAATTCACTGACATACCATTTAGTATTCTTCTCCATTGTGAAGTGAATCAGCAGAACATATTTGATCAATCATCGCTGATTAATCTATATAAGTGTATATAGGCTCTCAGTGATCATAGCATGTTTCTTATGAATATCACATGAACCTCTTGTAAAGCGTTCTTTATAAATGATATTACCATGTGTTATGTAAAATAAAAACAATTATTTTATAACAAAAATAATTGAGGTATCACAATTTATATTTTGCGTCTGGTTTGTACACACACTGTATCTTGTCCTTTCATTTTTTTATTTTTTTTATTTGACACTCTCTGCAGCAGTGCAGATACTAGAGCCTATTACCTTCATGCTATACTTGACATGTAAAACGGCGCAAATATGACTTTTTTTCAGTCTTCCAGCGAAATACATATACACCTATTGACTTCCCGAACGTATGGATGTTTGAACCAAGCGAATATCATCGTATCTGGGGAAATTCAACATGCAACCAAATACCACCTTGTCCTGTGAGAAAGATAATAATACCATTAAATACAAACCACGTATCATACGGTAAGATATTCATTCTATCATTACATACCTGTCAATAATGGAAAATATTGGCCTCGAACAATAAACGTTTCGCTTAGAGTAAACTGTAAAGGTTTGTCCCCACCATCGCCGATTCTGCACCTCATGGGAGTGGTGCACCCAGGTCCCGATTACCTGGCATTACGATTGACTTCCCAACACGAAACCTATTCTATCGCGAGGTCAGTGGAAAAGGTTTCTGTGATCGACTATGCGATACCTCACGATTGCATACCGATAGGCTGCGATTGAAAACGCCAATCATAGAGCTCCCAATAAAATCCAACATGTTGGGTTTTTCGTAGCCTGTCGTAGCCTATTGTAGGTGATTTAACGGAAGAATATCTTTTGCAGGGGAAATACTCGGTGAAAAGTGATAAAATTAGATAGAGGGCATATAGATATATAATCACCGTAAATGAGATATAATTTGGTTAAGTCTAAGGGTCTGAAAATAATAGTTACATAACGGAATTATGATTCTACCATAGTTATATTTTTCAATATGATTATTTTAGTGTCTGAAAAAGAATATCATACGTTGTAAATACATCTAAAAGATTATTCAGATTCATTCAATATTTCAAGAATTATAATATATTTCAATGTTAGAACTCTGCCTGAGATCTACATTGATTCACAGATTTAATCTTCAGGGATGCCAGTTGGGGTCAGGGAAAAACGTGGAAATATTTCCATGTGGATTTTTCTGCCTCAAAGAGATCGGGAAAACTTAGGTAATATGTCATTGTCTGCTATGAAATATGGCTGAGGGTATGTAGGGAGGTTCAAACCACTGTTTTATTGGTGTAAATGACGCTAAATCAATATTTTCTTTGTTTGACACAAGGAAAAGCAATTACGTATACCTAATATGAAAAAGTGGATCTCCAGGGAAAAATGGAAAACTGACATCTCTGAATCTTGAGCATGGTTTATGGTTTTTGGTCCTCCAAATCCGTTCTGACGGTCTACGATTTACACCCATATCCACGATTTGAATTATCAGGAGCCTGGCGAAAGGCTACGATTTTGCCATTTCTAATCGTAGCCTATCGGGGGGTCTATCGTAGACCATCGGCGTTTGTGGGGGTAAGCCTTTCCGAATTTGCGAATTTCCTAGTATTATATACATGTGACCTAATGTGTATAAAATGCTGCCCGATGTTAGGGGTGCAGTAATGATAATGTTCACCCCCACTGTGACTGGTCAATTTATAAGTGCCTTAAATGGCGTTTTTTTGCGTTTAAATTAGGGTATATATAATAAGCAAACGTCATGACTGTGGACGAAACTTCGTCCACAGTAAGGACCTTTCCTCATAGTGATCACCAGGCACCATCTTTGGTTTTGTCATAATGTACCACATATGTATGCAAAAAATGTACATGTATGTGTATTTTCACTATTTTATCTTACAAATTAAACAAGAGCTAAACATGCATTTAAAATATATATTTACCCAACAGGTAAGTACTAAGTGCCTACGGGTATAGAGGATCAATACGCGGTAATAGTCAGTTATTAGGGTCGAATAGACTAAACAAACATAATTGATAGTGTATTACTATTGCATAGTAATCTCACTTATCTTTAGTTTTGGGGTAGGTTTTGGGCCAATGTACCTCGAGGCAATTTAGTAATGCCAGGCTCGTTGCTAACCCCCAATATAATGACTGACAAAAAAGATACACACATGTACATAGAAGTCAGCATAAAGAAAGGAGGGAAGGAAAGAAGATCCAGACCTTTCTTCTACAATAATGCACTGATATCTACTTATACAAGAGTAAATTGGTCTTTTCATTATGATGAGGGAATATATTAACTTACAAGACTCCAGTTATTATATAGGATTACCCTAATGTCTCAATTATGCCAGGGCAAAGTTAGGCTCGGAGATCCACTTACCCTACCCCTCATATGAATCTCTTATTGAGACTCTTAATCTCATGAGACAAGTGTGACTGTATGCCATAAAATATATTTATATGCCACGGGTTACATATCAACATGTGACGGGGTAGGATAAAATCTAAGCATCACTCAATTTCATATAATTGTTTACATGGCGTTCATTGTCCTCCGCTATAGTTGTCAATCACTCAAGCCATATATATACAATCATGAACTTTCGTGAGGTTTCTTGATATTATGTTCAAGATACATACATTGTACATGTAAAGTATATAGCAAACAGTTGTAATTGTTTTCTGTAGGTGCTATCATAGGTGGTTGCGTCTGCGGTGGAATAATAATGCTCCTGTTGATTATAGGTATTCTTTGCAGAAGGTAAGGGCATATGTATATTCTTCGTTTTTTGTTTCACGAGCAAAGTTTGTCATTATAGTAACTAAAGATACAAATATTACCATTTCTAAATTGAGAATTACATACAGAAATTAATCCGAGTGTGATCTTCCTATCTCTGCAGCTATTAACGCTGATCGTAAATGCGGCTTAAAGGGATATCCTACAATTCACAGTGACGCCACCTGGTGATTTTTAAATAATGTCAATTATTAGTCATAACTGGTTTCTTGGGATTCATTTTAATTATACATGAGTAAATTCAACGTTTTGCCCGATTTATCTAATCTCAATAGGTAAAATATACCAATAAACATTTGCTTGATTTACATAGAAAATGTACTGAAAAATATGGTTTTCTTTAATTCTCTCAAATACAAGGATTGTCACCTATGATTTTTAAAACCTAATTAAGTAGTACTATATATGTACTATATTCTGTGGAAATTTGAGGAAAATGACATGGGTTTTACTATATTTAAAATTCTTTTTAGAATTTCTATATATTCTATTATGAAATTATCATAACATTGATCTATAAACCAAAAACCAGCACGGTGACCCCCAAATTTTAAGTTAGCCATGTGTTCCACAACACTTGGAGATCATAGTATTAAATTTTCAGGAAATTGACATGGGTTCTATTTTTCAAGCAAAATTGTCCGATATGCCTTTAAGTGAGGAATGATACCATAAACAGAACCGGTGTGTTAACCGGTGAATTCCGATCTAAATTAAATGAGAACCCACGGTTAAAAATTGAAAAAAAAAACTTCGGGCCGACGAAACAAAAAATTTTTTGCTATAAAAATTGAACACTTTTCATTGAGTCTACTGCCCTGATTACTTGATTCAGGAAGCGCGACACACCGGAAAAACAGAAACCCCGAGAAGGCTCTTCAGTCAGCACCTCCTCCCACACCCCCGTGTTCCACAAAGACGACAGTGAGACGAGCTCGGACGACGTGGGCGGTTACACAGATCTTTACCAGTATCACAGGCGGCAACCGGGCCGCTTCCACCCGGCTGACGATCAACCGGCCGACGGGAATAATATGTACGCTCAGGTGCACAAGGACCATCCACCCGTGACCCGCCCTCCCCGCACCGCCGCCCGCCCCCCGCGGAGCAGTAGACCGGCACAAAGTTTGACGATCGTGGAGAATGATCTGTACTCCCCGGACCTCAACCCAATGAGTTCCGGCACCATAGGCGAAGAGAGGGCTGGAGGCACTCGGGTGTCTGCAGGGGTGTTTATCGTGGAGAACGATATGTATGGGTCCTGATAATTTAAGATGTGTAGTAAATTACATTATCTCACCCCTGGAATACATGTCCATAGGCTTAACATTGGGAACTCGTTCTCTATGCCCCTACAAGTATTGAAGTCCGTTCTCCATGGTCTATATCCTGTGTGTTGTCCATTCTTTTAGGGTGTACAGGGGTGAGATAAATACAGAAAGCAACTCGTTTTGGTCAAAGAAGTCATTCTCTGACTCGTTTGAATGCTCTGTGATATTCACTCGGCTGTCGCCTCGTTCATATCACTCCGTATCAAACTCGTGGAGAACGACGACTTTGACCAAAACTTGTTGGTTTCCTCTTTATAAACAAACTGGCATTTTATCCTAAGAACATTGAAATTCAGCGCTCGTGAATTCGTTCTCAAATATCTTGCCGGGGCACTTAATCTCATCCGTTTTCAACCTTAAGGCAGTATGTGACGCTACTGTATAATTATCCATACGCAAATATGTTAAGTCAGGTAAATTCCAATCAATTATCTATTAGGTGTTTTTGCCACGTCTTAATCATCTGTACTGCAGATATCGATATCGTGGCATTCAGATACAGTATTACAGATTTAAGATACGAGAGAATAGCATATCTGGTTCCAGCCGACGCTAAGGGAACAACAGGTATTCACATTTTTAATTTTTTTAAATTCTTTTTTCCCCCCGGCTTATTACAGAGGTGTCATAGCCACGTCTTACTAATAGGTATTCAGATATAAGCTTGTCAGCCAGTGCTAAATCCTAAATATCAAGTACAAATGCTAGCAAGCTGACCGATTTATCAGCTAGGGCCGCCTGCTTGAAGATGTGTATTGGTCGACGCGGACAACTATCACTGACTAGCGCTAAATGTCGGTAGCTCCATGTGTAAGGGGCTGGTTCTTTTCGTTATTTGAGTCGGGAAGATGGCAGCAACCTTAGCCTGACCTCTACATGGTCTACAGTTCACATTGAGATAGACTCAAAGTATAGGATATTGGGCGAATGCCAGGTTGGCCGTATGGCGACAATAACCTTGCCAACTGAAATGAAGAGGTATCTATATATGCATGTATATTATACACCTACGTGATGTCACATATATATATAATTTGGATTCAGGTGGGTTACTTGTATGTGAGATTTGAAAGGGGAAGGTTACTTGAACCATAGAAGGTATTAGTCAGGCGTAATATCTATGGGCACGGACTTTCATCGTAAACGTTCGTGCAATTGGTAAGTGATGCCATAAGAATTTATCATATTCTGTTTGTGTTAAATCATATCTTCAGAATACCCCTATTTGTGACAGTCTCTAATTGAAAGAGTTTAGTGAGACGACCTTATTGACACAGTCCAAGTTGACAACAGAGAACCAGTCGACAAAAGAATGGAAAGATGGCAAGTACCGGTAATGAAATATGTTACTCTAGAAACTCACAATACGAACATGGAAGTTAGGGGTTGTATAACATGCGATACCGATCCGTTAGCCTCATATAGACAGCATAGTTCCTGATACATATTTCCTCATAGCATATTCCGTTTCCAAGAATGGGATTAGCAAAGAACGAAAAAATCCGGAAAATGGTACCGGGACATTTTCAGCTTTTTAAAAAGTGAAATTCTGGCATCAGCTAAGAGCTAAAATGGCTTATTTTATAGTCAAATTATTTTCTCTTTGGGTTAAAATTGATCTTTAAAATGACTCTTAAAATTGATCTTAAAAATGACTCTTGGCATGTCATTAAAGTCCAGAATTCTAGAAAAATCTGGGGAAATTCATACCTATATTTCAAACCGAATCTACCTTTCACGTTTTAATTAACAACATAAAATTCTATCAAATGAGGACCTAAATGTGATTAACATATACTCGTACGTAATTTGAAGTATACTAAGTTCTATTCGCGTCGTAAAGGCAATTAAATTGCTTGAACATAAATGAAATTAACGAGAACAGCTAAATGGATAATCAAGGTCTAATCCTGTAGACAAACATTTATATTTTCATTTACGGTAGGTTACAAAGGTATTTAATCTAGTCAACCAAGTGAATGTCACTGGTGATTACGTATATAACCACATAAAGTACATGTGAAATCACAAAAGGAAATAAAATAAACACCAGTGACAACTGTGGCACGAACAGAAACCAAGGCTTATAAGAATTCGATTCCTTAACAGATACTTATGTGAATTACTTTGGGTTTTCTTACAAGAAGAAGTAGGTTTTCAGTATCACTATACACCTATGAGCAAACGTCTATGAAATACTATCGTAAAACTGGATGAGTTTTAATCTTGGCCACCGTATGCCACGACTGGAGTTTGGCAAAGTGACTTCATGAGGCGAAGCCGAGTGAAGTCCGGAGCCAAAACTTCAGGAGTGGAATGCGGTGGCCAAGATTAAAACGAATCGCGTTTTGATTTTATCCTACCCCGTCTCCTTGATTTTAGAATATTACATGAAAACAATTCTGTATGGCACTAGTGGCATATAAAACTATGTATGCCAGTCAGCGTGGCATACAGAAACTCAATGTTAAGCCTATGGGATTTTATATTAGGGGTAGGATAATACCCGCTGCTAGGGGTGCATCATGAGACGTCGTGAGACGCCCCAACCTCCCCGTAACAACTCGAAGTGTGTAGTGGCCAGATATCGAGGTATATTACGTGGGGCATTCACCCGAGACAGGTTAAATAGCTCAATTAGGGGAAATCAATGGATATCAACAAGTCACCTGCCGGGATTCTCCGCGTAACTAAGGAAATGCAGCAGAACACACTGCGCCGCTCCGTTCTATTCTTCCACAAAGTTCCCCGTCGTTTGCTCGAGCGTGGAAGTGTGAGGCCGCATCCAGAGCGGCGCAGTATAGCTTTGTCCTAGTTCGCGGGCCGTATTGAATGTCAGTGGTTTTGTTCAGGAACGGGGGTTGAATCACGGACCAGAAAAGTTACTAAACTTTTAAACAAGTACGTGTATAGTAATAAGAGAAAACGTGGTTACTGAGCCCGTATGAATGGCCGTTCGAGGTCATTTGATGCCATAAATACGTCCCGACACCGCAGGTGGAGGGAGGTATTTATGGCATCAAAAGGCCGAGAATGGCATCCCTACGGACTCAGTCACTACGTTTTCATATTATTACATACCTAAATATCAAGAAAAAATGCATTTTATGTACTTAATTTATGTGCCTGTAGACTCGAGGCATCCACTACGGGCGCAGTGCGCCCGAACATTATCAATACTATACCCCCAGCAGCGGGAAGTATTTCATAGACATTCGGCCATAGGTATCCGTTCTCGGTCGTTTGATGAAAAAATATGGCCCTCCCGCCAACGGCGTCAGGCCGTATTTTTTCATCAAATGACCGAGAACGGCCACCCGGACGGGCTCAATAACCACGTTTTCTAATAGTAGTGAAAACTACATATAAATGTAACAATTCATTATGAGTGATTCATAAATTTATTACCTTATTTACATCACATGAGGAAATAAATGTTTGGTAAATATACCTCCGTTACTGGATGCAGTAACAGATTCTCTTCAGTCTGAAGTTAACACTCTTGGCAATCTCAAGAAAAAGATGGTACATTAACAAAATATGTTATTTATTATGACTTTGAGTTGGTTGACTATTTCACTGTGTAATGGTGTAAAACCACTAGAGTCTATAGATCTGTACGTTTCTCTTCGGAATATAGGAAATTCACAAAAAAAATCCACATAGTTTCTGTTACATGTCGAATCGGCATTGCTATTTCATATTCTTAGAAGTTAAAATCAATGCAGCAATACACTAATAAACGACACATTAGTGTAATCATAATGAGACAATAAAGTTCAATTGTACGATCTTGGTAGCCGGTAGAGGGTACAAACATGAAAAGGTTTCAAGTCTTAACATCTTTTAATATAAGTAACCTAATATCGGGTATACGTTTATTTAAAGTCAATATTGAAATCATAATCGTCCGAGGGTTTTCCGCCCAGTGCAGAAAAGGCACCAGAAAGTGCATCTCCAAGTGAATTCCCAAGCGCATCTGTGAAGGAGAGAGGACCATCAGTGAATAATGTGGTAATGGCAAGGGTCGACACTACCGCGAGAATTAGTAGAAACCGAACGAGAGCCTGACCAGAGTGGCATAGACATTGACAAGTGTAACTCGAGTTCGGTTTCGTATTTATCCTACCTCGTCTATGCTTTTGTATTACCGGGTACGGTACTAAAAGATAAATATTGAGTCAATGACCAACAGAACTTTTTTTCATAGTAGCTGACATCCTGCTCTCTGATTGGTCAATATTGTTATTACTCTAGTGGCATAAAAAACACTTTATGTCACGGCCTGCCACAAAAAATTTCCCTATGTTAAGTCTATGGCGGTTTTTTATTAGGGGTAGGATAAAGACGAATACGACGACTGTCTAACTACGACGAATGTCTCCACTGGGGTCTCAAAGACTAAAGCTCGCCCCGATAGGACTAGACAGATTGTCGTATGTAGGTGTTTGTTGAGACTTGGTAATTTCCTTGGTAAGTTATTCGAGTATAAAATCTTACAAATTTATCTTAAACGACAAAACCACACATCAATGTAACATACCTGCGCGTTTTCTTTCCTTTTTCAACTTTTTGAATGCCACCTTCCTTGCTTTGTTGAATTGCATGTTATCTATTAGGCTGTCTTCCTGCAGAACCTTAGCTTTCTTCTTGTCGGGGGTTTTTGCTTTACCCTTCTTCTTCTTTGAAGCACTCACTGTTGCATTTGCCAGCTGCGGAGGAAAGTGAATCTTGGTTATTTGAATATGGCTACCCTGTAAGTATTTTTGTATCTCTGTGCACAGAATAACTGCCTGAGGTCTGCAGTAATTACCTGACAGTATATTCAGAATATTCCTTGTAGTGACGCATTGTTACACGGATGGTTTGATGCTTTAATATCACTCAATTCTGATTTTGCGCATACATTTTCAAGATTACCAGATCGATCTCCTCTAGTATAGATCGATAGTAATAATATCACTATAAATCTATTTTTTCATGTAATTCATCAAAGCCCTATAGATGTCGGTACTAAATGTATCGTACGAAACCAAATCCAATAAAGCCTAGATTATGACCGTACCTCTGCCTTCCCTGCTTCCGCTTCCTGCCCGTCTTCTTCCATGACGTCATCATCGTTCTGCTCGGCGTCGCCCTCGGCGTTCTCGTCACTCTCCATGGCGTTATCTGTGACGCATGACGTCGGCGTTTGCGAGTCGATGACGATGTCATTCGGTGACGCTATTTTCAAATCTGCAAGAAGTGACGACGCCCACGGTTGATTTCACAAAAGACTTATTCTGACAAAATAGCAAAACTTTACGGGAAGGGGGAACGACTTGGAATAGAGGGTGAGGACAGAAATATAGGGTTTAACGTCCAGTTAACCATTACTGGTTCTTACTAGACTTTCTCAAGGTTCTTTTACACCACAAAGGTAGTGATCGAATCTATGTAATGATTTTAGGTAGAAATCTCACCCCTACACAGTGGGACTCGAAGCCACAAAGTCCTACAACTTTGGGGTTACATGTCCAGTGCCTTGACCCCTGAGCTAACTCCCTACCCCAAAAAGGGGGAAAGGACAACTTCTTGCGAGATTGGGGCATTGGGTCCAAGGTGTGCGAATGGTAAGCAGATGCTAAATACTAACATAGATAAACAAGAGCTAAGAGTGCATTTTAAAATAGAAATACTGGCCTTTAAAGGCCAAATTAGCAGGTGGACGCATTTAAAACTCTATACAAGGTCCACCAATAATTAATAACTATGAGATCAAGGAAGCCCCCCAGGAGTTGGAAGGAATTGGAGGTATAGGGGAGGGGGAAAGAGAGGTGTTGGGTTACCATAGGAGAAACTTATACAAGTTTTGTGCATATCTTACAAGTCTTTGATTACTGGGCCTGTCAGGTGTTTGGGGAAGTTCATGAAGTAGTTTGTCTTTTTTAAATCAATGTCAAAATACTAAATAATAAAACTAGGATATTGCATTACTATAAAACTTGTCCAGAAAAAAAGAAATCATATACCTATCTGTACTTAGTCATGGCTCCATCTAGTGTTAGTTTGACATACTACAGGTTCCATGTTCAAAGTGAGGCTTAGCTTCAACCAGATACTTAATGTTCTTATAAGGATATAGGTATAGGGTATGTGCCAATATACTTGGAGAGTGACAGGAACTAGAGTCCTCTGGGGGAACATGACTGCACTAAAATTCAAAGATGGCTGCTACCCCCCCCCCCCTGCTCTGAAATTAGGCAAAGGTACATGAATATCATGCCAAATACAAGTTTAACCTAACTAATGACACTTCCTAGAGGGTAACCAACTGTCAGTGCCACTTACGGAGATGGTAAATGTTACACCAATGCTCACTGCAAATCATTATTGAGTAAACATCTGTTGGGTATGCCCATTTCACTCAAACCCCCCCCCCCCCCCTTTCAACAAATACTTGAATATCTCAGTAAATATAGAATCTACCTTGAAAATTCCACTTCCTAGCACCTACTGTTTTTTATTCTCTTTCTAATGAGGCATATCATATTATGATTGAGCCAGTTTAAGGGGTAGAAATATGTGCATAAAGGAGTTCTTAAAAATGGAACTGTGACTACAAATGTCCCCCCAAACTGAATTCACTATTATTTTAAAATCCATACCAAAATACTAAATATCAAAACTGTATGGCATTGAACCACCATAAAACCTTCAGTCCAAAACAGAAATCATATTCCTATCTGTACTTAGTTAGCTATAAAAGGCAAAAATGTGGTCAGGTCACATAGTGACTTTACAACAAGCAGTTGTACTACAGTAGGCTATAGCCATAACCTAAAGACCAACTGTCCACCTGCTAATAAAGAAGGATGTTTAACTTGCATAATACCATAATGGTGTCGAAGGGGTTAAGAGGATGACAGAAGGAGAAAATATAAAGAGGATGGCAAGCAGAAGCAACAGGACCAGTGAGAGGGAAGCGAGCCTTTACCTGCTTTGACTAATTAAGAAATAGAACATTACCTTGGAGCGCCTCCGCTTCGTCTGCTATCAAGGCCTCAATATCGAAAGCTTTGCCCATGGTGGTGACGATGGCGGCGCTCAGATGAGTCGGCATTGTGTGCTGCTCTGGCGGATGTGTGTAGTACGTGATCTTACCACTATGATAAACCAGGAAAAGTAGGGATACTTCATTAGTTATGACGAGGGACATCCGATTATAACATATTTGGTTGTGTTTAGAAACCACACATTGTGCAATTTCTTTTTTTTATTTCAGCAATAAAGATATAGTACAGTTCTATTTAACAAATTCAGGAAGGGGGTAGAAAGCAAGATGTGAAGGAGTGAAGGAAGGAAGGAAGGGGTGAAGGAAGGAAGGAGTGAAGGAAGGAAGGGGTGAAGGAAGGAAGGAAGGAAGGAAGGAAGGAAGGAAGGAAGGAAGGAAGGAAGGAAGGAAGGAAGGAAGGAAGGAAGGAAGGAAGGAAAGCAGGCCGGGAGGGAGGGAGGGAGGGAGGGAGGAGTGAAGGAAGGAAGGAGTGAAGGAGTGAAGGAGTGAAGGAGTGAAGGAGTGAAGGAGTGAAGGAGTGAAGGAAGGAAGGAAGGAAGGAAGGAAGGAAGGAAGGAAGGAAGGAAGGAAGGAAGGAAGGAAGGAAGGAAGGAAGGAAGGAAGGAAGGAAGGAAGGAAGGAAGGAAGGAAGGAAGGAAGGAAGGAAGGAAGGAAGGAAGGAAGGAAGGAGAGAGACGTGAAATTTGCAAAATCCACCAGATGTTTTCTGTATTAGGGCTGCAGTATCCAACCTATCTTTCCACATAAACTTTTATTGTTTAGTTCAGTGATACTCACAGATTCCAGTCCTGGAGAACCTGCTTGCCCGCCTTGACAGAGTCAGGAACCCCGCCTTTCTTCAACCGCCCGAAACGTTTCGCCAGGAGCGCAAGGAATTCTTGCACATTGTTGAAGTCTGGTATGTTGTAGTGCAACATCAACTGTGAGGTAACATGTCAGAGATGTCATATTACTATTTCAATTCTTGGTGATTGTATTGTCGTTTAGTTAAGAGTAAATCCTACATCTCATTTGAGCAAATAAAGGTTTATTGCATGCAAATAGTGTTGGGATCCACGCCATCTAATATAGCAATGCGTGTATATGTGTTGTGAAATAACAACTGAAATAATAACTGAACGTTTGACTAAAATGCACGTTACAAGATGTATATGTATTTAAGTAACTGAATAGAAATTAAAAACCTTTTCGTCATTCATTTCTAAATGAATTTCAAATCTAGCATTTTTTTGTTGTTTGTTTGTGTTTGATTGAACGATCAGTCAACCATTACAGGTCTTTTCCATACCTTCACATGGTTCAGCTTTTTTCATGGCTTTTACACCACAGGGGTGATTATCGAATCTATATCATGAATTGTTTTCATGTAGAAATCTCACCCTACATGTTTACTGAGGTGAGTTCTTTTACTTCCCACACCATATAGACATGGTATGAGAAGGATCGGCCTTTGATATAGCAATAAATCTACCACTGCTCGGTGTGAATGAGAAAAGCGGCTGGAGTGGGATTCAAACCCACGAAGTGCCACGACCTTGGGATTACTAGTTTAGTGCTCCTAACCACTGAGCTTACTCCCAAACCCCTGATATCTACATACTAGAATACATATATGTTCATATAGGTATTTATATAGAACTGCATCGAGAATCGTATAAATAGACAATACTCCACGAGTTTGGCTGGGCCGCAATCGTCATCGAGGCGAAGCCGAGTGACGATTATGGCACAGTCAAACGAGTGGAGCATTATCTATTTGGCGATTAGAGTGCGGGTTCTGGATTTATCTTACCCCTTCTTACCTTACTTTATCTTACAACTTCAGAATAATCAGAATATACTTAGCAAATCCACTACGCCACGGCCGTGGCGTAGTATTGTCACTTTACCAGGGTGATCGTTGAGTATATTTTTATATTGTTGATCAAAAAACTTTTCGTCTCCCGGATTGTCTCCATGTTCCTGGTGGGGATGTTGAAGAATCAATGCGTTAGGCGGGAATATTTTTATATTGTTATTCCTATGGCTAAACTTGTACCAGGGGTGAGATAAAATGCGGAGGGACTGACCTGTTGCTTCTGACATCTCCTGAGAATGGCGGTGACGGCGGACACGGGGTCATCAATAGACTCCACTTTGACACAATTCCTGAGAATAGTGGCAGCGTCCGAGTCACCGGCCGCCATGACGATTCCGGGACTGTCCAGCAGCTTGACGTGTTTGTCCAACTGCACCTCCTGCATCTGTCTGACATACCAAACAGCGCAGCCATGTGAGCATGCATTTAAAAAAACCTTAGCCTTGATTCAAATACAGATGTTGCCTAGAGCGTTGAGTGCAACTTATTTTGTTTGGTAAATTTAACCTTTCTTGGAGTACAATTTTTTTTTTCCTAAACCATGTTTATTCCCACACCCCCACAGGAAGGCGGAACTTACATGAGAGAAAGAAAGAAATTTGTCCACATTTCTTGGAGTACAAACCTGCATTTCAATACCACGAAGGGTTGCAATTAGAGGTAAGAACTGAGCACTTGGTGGTGCGGCGAACAATGGGTACTATGGCCTTATCCCTTGCTGGATGGTCATTTACATGGAGTTCCCGATTTTCCTTATTTGATAATATATAACCATAGATGAGGAAACATCATCAAATAATTTAATCACATAAATATCATTATCAAATAATTATATCACATAAATATAAAGGTCAAAGAGTAAAGTAATTTCATTCCCAATATCTAAAAAATAAGATTTAGACAATTCACAACCTCTAGGCCTTCACGGCATCACCTTATAAATTCACGCCCTACATACTCACATTTCAATTTTACCAGTTATCTGAGAATCAAATTTTACTCACTTTGTCATTCCTGGCGTAGATCCAACACTACACGCTTTGGATCGTTTCAAACTGTTGATTATGCTGCTTTTTCCAGTATTAGGGAAACCTGTATGCGAAGATATTTACGACCATTATATCACAATATGTCGATATTATGATGGACACTGCACAAAGAGATTTTTTTCAAGGATTTCAAGGTAGGATCGACTTGTGTTAAAGGTGTCATATCCATGTCTTCATAATAACAAGAGCTAAGTGTGCAATTCAAATAGAAATATTGGCCTTTTAAAGGCCAACAAGCCAACAAAATCCCAGGCTTTTGCAGGGAGGGAGGGAGGGAGGGAGGGAGGGAGGGAGGGAGGGAGGGAGGGAGGGAGGGAGGGAGGGAGGGAGGGAGGGAGGGAGGGAGGGAGGGAGGGAGGGAGGGAGGGAGGGAGGGAGGGAGGGAGGGAGGGAGGGAGGGAGGGAGGGAGGGAGGGAGGGAGGGAGGGAGGGAGGGAGGGAGGGAGGGAGGGAGGGAGGGAGGGAGGGAGGGAGGGAGGGAGGGAGGGAGGGAGGGAGGGAGGGAGGGAGGGAGGGAGGGAGGGAGGGAGGGAGGGAGGGAGGGAGGGAGGGAGGGAGGGAGGGAGGGAGGGAGGGAGGGAGGGATTTCATGAATAGGCAAGGGCCTGCACTGATTGGATATTTAAAGCCTTACCCCTCTGTGAACTAAGCAGGTCATGGATCAATGCACACATATATTTAGCTACCTGTAGGCGATTTCAATTGCCAATCAGCAATGCCCTATCTACATATGAAACGTTTTTTGTTGCCTCATGGTGATCATTCATGGATGAGTGCACACAGACCTATCTGCATGCTGCCTAGCCATATGCTCCAAAATGGAAGACAAAGCTCTGTTCCTATATACACCAATAAAGTAGGTCAAGCCAATATCTGGTGAAAAATGATGTTGCAAATAATTTTACAAACCAATTTCATTTGGCTGGGTCTTGATTGATATCAAGAACAAAGTTATTGACCATTTTGGCTTCTGTCTGTGTGTAAATATGCTGAATAAACTATCCTCTCATACACCTGCTGCCTCCCCCCTCCCATTATGAGATTCGGCAAAAATACATGAACATCACATCAAATATACATTTCACCTAAATAATGACATATCCTATGGTGAAAACAACTGTCTGTGAAATTAATGTAAATCAATATTGAGTAAACATCTGTTTTACAATGCCCATTTCACCCAAATCCCCCCCCCCCCCCCCCCCCCACACACACTTTTGACTTCCCAGCACCTACTGTTTTTTATTGTCTTTCAAATGAGGCACATCATATGATGATTCAACCAGTTTAAGGGGTTGAAATATGTCCATAAAGGAGTTCGTAAAAATGGACATGTGATAACAAATTTATGGACGTGTCTAGGTGTATTATCATAGGCAGCTACTTATGCTGTGGACAAGGGTAATTGAAAAAAATATGTGAAATTTACATTTAAGCGTTATAATAGTACACTTAATTAGGGGCAATTAACTTAAAGACAATATATTTCTCTTATTTTCTTTTACTTTTACTTTCCTCCGATGCCTTTTTCTTTATTTTTGAGGTGTGCCATACACTGAAGTCCTTACCTACAACGCCGACTGTGATACTCGTTCTTATGTCCTGGTTCCGGCAGTAATTTCCTAACAACTTGAGTAACATGTCCGCGCCCAGACATCGGCTTGATTTGCGGAGGTCGTCACTCGCCATGTTCAGAGGTACCCTGCTCTGTGCCTGAACAAAGGTATAAGCAATTAACACAATTATCAATCTATAACGTAACATACCAGGTTATCCTGGGTGTTATGACTTGAACCCAAAAGAGAATCTTTAACTTGAGGTTTGTAATGGATATTTTGAGTATATATTTAACCAGAAATTGTTATTCTTCAAAATAGCATCTTTCTTACTCAGCTAAGAAATTATAAAATCTTCACTTTGTAAAGAGGGACTAGGGGGGCTAAGAAAATCAACTAGTACAAATAGTTGAAGCCCCACCTTTTTATTGGTCGTCGTTTTCCACAACGTATACGGTGATTACTTATGTAAGAAGTCTATGAATGTAACAGGAAATTGAAGACACAATAAAGAAGATAAAGAAGATAAAAAAAAAATCTATATCATATATACTACTTTTTTTAAAAGCTTTTATTTATACTAGAGGATCGTTTGGATTACAATTAATCCATCTTCCAACGGCTCCATAGGATAGAAAAGTGAATATCTGGAAGATTTAAGTGCAACTAGGTCTACCAGGAGTTTTATTACATAAAGAACTGGGTTCGTTGTTCTATATCCATCATATCTTTAAATTTTTTTCCCTTTCGAAAAAATATAATTTCTCCCTAAAAACACCCCACAAGGTGTGAATGGAGATAACACCTATAATCGATAGGGTTAGAATTTTTTTAGAAACATATCTTTAAATTGAAATTTAAAAAAGGAGAAAACAAAGATTTTGGTTTCCATAACGTAACATACCAGGTTGTCTTTCTGTGTCTGGGTAGACGCCTTGAACGCCACGGTTGGGAATTCATTCCTCAAATACTTCAACCACTTCTCCGCATTCTCTTTGGGTATTAAATCTGCAAAATATAATTTATTTTTTTTGTTCAATATCTTTTATTGGCCAAGTTATTTAACATCTTACAATGGTTTAAATACGTTCAATACAGTCAAGTCAATAGAAGAAGTACCAAAATGTCAACTCAGTTACAGCATTAGGCTTACACTGGTTTTCAGTTGACATCCAGAATAAAGTTTTACAACACTTGCATATTTGTCTCTTGTGTGGATTTTGTACACTCGCACATTAGTCTCTTGTGTATACTCTGTATACATAGACGGTTGGAATTTTTGTTACCATTTGAGTAGACATCGATCATCTTGGATTTATATTAATATTGATTTATTAGATTGGCTTATTTTTCAAAAGAAGTATATTTTATCCCTACGCTGCTGAACTCCCTTTTGACCATTTGAAAAATTACGGATTTGATGCAATCTATCCACCGTACCTTTTGTTTGTCATTTTGAATAAATCTAATGGGGAAAAATAATCTGCTCTATGTTGACTACTTCCCTCAGAGTTTACTCGATGACGTACCTATCTTGTTCAACATGAGAACCAGTTTCTTGTCGGCTCCGGCACTGACCACAGCCTCCTCCACCTGCGTACACCGGCTTCCCATAGGATCGCGCGCATCCAGCACCTCGATGATGACGTCAGCAGCATCCACGACGCGTTTAAACTCCTTGTAGTACTGACAAAAGAGTTGGACAAATATTGAATTATTTCCAAAATCCACAGGTTGAAATATTTGTGCATAGACATGACCAAAAAACATGTTTTTATGGAGCCTGATGATTCTCCTCGACGAAACCACCTATTTCTGTAAAAAAACAAAAAACACACACACCCGAACTAAGGGTTGACAGGCCGTAGCAACATTGGTGTCATTGTTCGATACAGGTCACATGGTACAAGACTATAGGGGATGACAGTCTGAAATTGTCACTCAATTCGCAGTTGCTGCATGACAGTGCAGTCCACAGGCATAGCCACATCCAAATTTCATAAACATGAAAAAGAAGGAATTGTAAGTATTGTACTTGAAAGGAGCAATTCGATGCTTTATTTTGAAAGTAGAGGTCATGGCCTTGAGCAAGGTCACCGACTCTATAATGGCCATATAGCACTTTAACAGTACATTTTTCGCTTTTTCATAAACTTTGGATATGTAGCTAACTGAAAATTATAATGGAGATTTCTATCCCCATTTGAAAGTCAAAAGTGGTCTGCCCCACGGACTAATTTTACACAGCTCTTGCGCCAGCAACAGGGGAGGAGTGGGGGAGGGGTAGGCAGAAAATGTAGTGATCCAATGCAGTCTACTGGTCAGTAATTCATGAATGGACAAGGGCCTGCATTTATTGATACTTAAAGCCCTACCCGACCTGTGAACTCAGCAGGTCCATAAGTAACTTTATTTTTTAAAATTTTTTTTTTACCTCGATGTGAGTTGTATCGCCCCGCTCCTTCCTTCGTTCATTAACGCTGTCACTCTCACCCCTTGGTTAACCCATTTTAACTACTTCTCGCTTTTATTGCATCTTCAAACCCTCTTTGAAGACGCCAGGTTCCGTGTAAAATCACTTTGACAATACATTAGAACCCCTGTCACGCTTGGACAGGACCGTGTGCTTCGGCACCCACAGCAAAACGCCTGAGGAAACACTTGTTGAGACCTTGCTCTATCCGTAACCAATACGGTTAGATCAAAGTTGCCCCAATCTGTTGACATCTAGACCAACAGCTAAGCAACTAACCCCACTACGTCGCTACCATAGCGATGTTGACATTGTGACGTCATGTCGCGAGGCAAACCTTCGACGATGACAGCGTCATCATTTTCACTTGAAAACGACATTCACACGGTAGCGTTTGTGGTAAACAGTCAGGCTTTGCCTCGTACTCCCAACATAAGTAACTTTATAATTTTACCAACTCAATGCCACTCAATGGGTCTCTTGCTGGATATCTAGAACATAATTAACCCTTTAACAGCCGTACATCATTCACAGTGCGCATACACAATGGATGGCAGCATAACCCAAGGTTACATCTCTATGGCCAGCCTTTGTGGTCGGTGTTGTAAAAGAAAAATGACAAATTTGAAACGTCTTGTGATTCATAAATCTTGAACTTTTTTTATATTTAACGGAATTACTGGCAGAACTCACCCAAATATGTCATGAAATTTCATAATTTTGCCGTAATCTTCCGGAAAATTACAAAGGAATAATGGTTAATGTATCGATTTATATGTTCTAACACTGGCATGTTGCTGATATTTATGGAATATCAGGTTTAGCCATGCCCCCCCCCCCCGCATTTTTAACAAATACTTGAATGTCTCAGCAAATATAGAATCTACCTAGAAAATTCCACTTCCTAGCACCTATTCTTTTTTATTCTCTTTCAAATGAGGCATATTGTATTATGATTGAACCAGTTTTACAGGTAGGAATATGTCCACAAAGGAGTTCTTAAGAATGGACAGCTAATAATTATGCCAATTTATATAATCCCTTCGTCAGCCTCTGAGTGAAGAACATGTTGCCTGTGGTCAACGTGGAGTATCTAGCTAGTATTTTCTGCACATGGTTGGACTACTCCACGTTACTTGGAAAAAGTAAAAAAACAGATGATTTCAACAGGTATATCACCAGTCACCCAATAAAGATGCATGAAGTCCTTTGCGGTGGTGACGACCCTGCTCCTTCCCCATTTATAAATTGTTGTACATGATTACTAGCGAAATGCCTGACATTTTGCAAGTCTCGATGGACAACTAACACTGCTGTCAAGGTAAAGATATCAGAAAACTACAGTACTAAACTGTCTTGAACATGGCTACAAATGATTCATTAACATTACTAAAGACATCAAAATATATGATGCCAGGTTTGTGTTTTTCTCTACACAATTTCTAACTAGAACCATCTTTCTATAGACCTCCTGCTAGATGTAGAACTCCACATACCCTGACCTAAATTAATGTCAGCTTTGTGATCGAATTTTGGAAACCCTTAATTATAACTTTTATTTTGAACGAAAATATCTGCAAGATAGAGTTACATATGAAACTGGTTTACGGTGGTACCTATTTATTTAATCTGGTTTGTTAGGTAGCCAACCCAAGGTCAGGGATGCCAGTTGGGGTGACAAAAAAATCCTACATGGGGACTGAGGCCAGTCTATGTATCACCTAGAACGCACATGGTGTATGGGGAATCCCCATCACTCTCCTAGCAGATCCTTGGATATAGACTGGCAGTATATGATATCTGGATATCTGCTCTGAGGGTGGGTCTATGTGTAGTTCAGCACTAAATGGGGAACTAGTTCAGCACTAAATGGGGAACTCTTCAAAGAAAACCTTTTAGAATAGATAACAACACATTATCAGTCCTACATTCTGCAAAATATCTTTACAAATTCATAAGGCATTCCTCTGATTTTTTTGTACACTTGGAACGGCTTCCATAACTGTATTCTCACATGACATATTTTAAGCCAATCAGATATCAGCATTCTAGTTTGCCCTTGTCCGTAGGACCATTTCCTACAGGAATCCTACCATCCTACAACTCGAGGTTGGGGCACTGGGAGTCAAAGGCTTTCTAACTGAGTGCACTAGGGGTAGCTGAATAAATAATTTTGAAAGATTACAAAACAGGTTTATATAAGATTTAGAAAAGCTGGATTTTATATTGTTCTAAAAACATATACAATTTCTTGAAGTTTCCATACATGTTTCAGACTCGAATGAAAATCCTACATGTAGGCAAAATCCTACAAACTGGCATCCCTGCAAGGTTTCAGAGATTTTCAGGGGTTCACATCCATGCATTATCTATTGGCAGCTGAAGATCATGGAAGTAATGATGCGCAAATTTACAGGGAAGTAAAGGGTACAAGGTTCTAGAAACATTGTGGCGTCGTCATACACAGTTCTATAATGCTATGAGAGGAATAATATTTATGATAAAGAGGAAAAGATTTCAGTCGGTGTATCATAAAAACCCTGATTACAGGGATTTCTCTGACCTCTCTTTTAAGAATATGGTGAGACTTACCTGTTTCAGGGACTGCTCCACTGATCTACCACTCGTGTATTCCTTGCTTTTCTCTTCAACGAAAGCAGTCTGAAAAACAAAGTATCAATTACTTTTAAGGGCTTGGTGGGGCACATGCAGACAGGCTTATGTAGATTTTCTCGAACATTGTCTTTCCAGGGATGCCAGTGAGGTTTCACAAAAAAACGGAAATATTTAAACCCTTATTTCTCAAAAATTCTTTACTGTTAACGATGCACTTGCATTAATTATGAATAAATATTGGTATACCTGCTATAGGGATATCTTTATTTATATCCCTATAAGGATATCAGAAAGATTAAAAAAAAATTAAAATCCGATTATTTACTTGAATTTGAATTTAAGAAAAAATGTACATAAAGACTGAAACAAGTCTCGGCAGCATGGGAGGAATATAGGTCAGATGCTTGAGCTCCAGGCGTGGCCCTCGTGTGGCCCTCATGTGTTCCTCAATACTCTCCCTACACAGGTTTGGTTTCCGGGGTTCCGGGGTTTCACTGGGAGCCTATGGCAGAATAACATGGGCACAGGGAGTGTTCCGGGGAAAACCCGGTCGCTAGACGGGTAGTTCTGATTGCCACTCAGTCCTATGGCAGGCCTGGGCTAGTGTCCCGCTGCCGGGCCTCCACTACCGGTCGCCACGGCTCTGGTACGGGCCGACGCGCCTCAGCTACCGGCCGCTAGTATACTACATTTCATTGAATTAATTTAGAATAAAAAAATTACCGGAAACCCGGAGAACCCCGGAAAGCTGACATCCCTGTCTTTCATTTACACTTTCGCAATTATCACCTTTCATTCACGAGCTGTCATACGAGCACTATTTCCTTACAAAATTATCTTTACGGTCAATGATTGTTTTTGCCTCCTACTGTTTAGATCGAATATACTACATGTAATGCGATGGCATAGTGATAAAATAAAAACTATTCCATGGGATGAAAAGAATCTATAGTAATAGAAAGCGAAATCTGAACAGAATATGACATGACCAACTCAATAAAGTCTCAAAGAGATAAACAATAATAAAACTGTCTGTACCTTTCGTTCAAAGTCTTCTGTTTTCTTTTGTGCGTCTTGGATCAAACTGCCGAGGTTTCTTTTCTGGTTCACAAGTTTTTTCCTCTCTATTTTCCATTGTTCTCTCTTCAGCTTCTTCTGCTCTTCTGCCTGAAACGAAAATTAAGGTTCTTACTTGAGAAATTGGGGTCTACAAAGTCATGGGAGTCACTAGGTAGGGGTAGACTAAATGCATATAAGTGCGTACAGGGAAAGGGGTGGTTGATGCAAACACTAATCAATGAAAACAAAATTGCACCATATATCAGGAATGATTTGTCAGGTCGGCGAGGCAGATTGGCGGGTTGGCATTCAGGTGGGTGCACAGGTTGGCGGGTGAGCAGGTTTGTGGGCAGGTATATTGGAAAGTGGGTAGGGGGAAAGGTGGCCAGATAGGGTGGCAGATTGGCTGGATGGGAAGGCTGGCACGAGCAGGCTGGTGGGTGTGTAAGCTGAATGTCAAGCAAGAGCTAGGTGTGCATTATCAAATAGAAATATTGGCTTTTAAAGACCAAACAAGCAGGTGGACACCTTCAAAACTCAATACAGTTCAAAGGTCAAAGTTAATTACTATGATACAAAGGAAGTCCCTCGGGATGGATGGATGGATGGATGGATGGATGGATGGATGGATGGATGGATGGATGGATGGATGGATGGATGGATGGATGGATGGATGGATGGAGGGAGGGAGGGAGGGAGGGAGGGAGGGAGGGAGGGAGGGAGGGAGGGAGGGAGGGAGGGAGGGAGGGAGGGAGGGAGGGAGGGAGGGAGGGAGGGAGGGAGGGAGGGAGGGAGGGAGGGAGGGAGGGAGGGAGGGAGGGAGGGAGGGAGGGAGGGAGGGAGGGAGGGAGGGAGGGAGGGAGGGAGGGAGGGAGGGAGGGAGGGAGGGAGGGAGGGAGGGAGGGAGGGAGGGAGGGAGGGAGGGAGGGAGGGCATCCATGAATAGAGAAGGGCCTGTATTGACACAATATTTAAAGCCCTACTCCTCTGTGAACTCAGCAGGTCATGGCTCAATGCACACATATATTTAGCTACCTGAGGGCGATTTCAATTGGCAATCAGTAATTCTCTGAGTACAAAGGAGACGTTTTCAGATAGCTTCATGGTGATAGCTTCATTGAGGAGTGCACACAGACCTATCTGCATGCTCCCTAGCCATGTGGGGGACACAACTTTGTTTCTATGTACACCAATAAAGTAGGTCAAGCCAATATCTGGTGGTAAATAATATTGCAAATAATTTTACAAACCAATATCATTTGACTGGGTCTTGACTGATTCCTAGAACAAAGTTATGAACCATTTTGATTTCTATTTGTGTGTACATATCCTGAATAAACCATCCACTCATACACCTGCTGCTTCCCCCCTTCACATTATGAGATTTAGAAAAAATACATGAATAGCACATCAAATATATATTTTACCTAAATAATGACACTTCCTAGGGTGTAAGCAACTGTCAGTGCCACTTATGGAGATGGTAAATGTTACACTAATGCTCACTATAAATCAATGTTGAGTAAACATCTGTTTGAGTATACCAATTCCACCCCCCCCCCCCCCCCCCCCACACTTTTAACTGATACTTGAATATCTCGGTAAATATTGAATCTACCTAGAAAATTCCACTTCCTAGCACCTACTGTTTTTTATTCTCTTTCAAATGAGGCATATTATATTATGATTGAACCAGTTTTACAGGAAGTAATATGTCCATAAAGGAGTTCTTAAAAATGGACCTGTGACTCATAAAGTCCCCCCCCCCCCCCAACTGAAATCTCTTTTTTCTGAAAATCCACGTCAAAATACTAAATATTAAACTGTAAGATATTGTATGGCCATAAAAAAATGTCCAAAACAGAAACCATATTCCTATCTCTACTTAGTGAGCTATAAAAAGCAAAAATGTGGTCAGGTCATCTAGTGACTTTACAAGCATGTGTACTACAGTAGGCTATAGCCATAACCTAAAGACCAACTGTCCACCTGCTAATATTGGATGTCATATAGTGGATGTCGCAAGCAGGTCATGGAGTATCACATAATTGAAATGACACGGTAGATCACATATGATCCTCACATTGGTTGAGCAGTAGTGGTGCTAGGTAAAACGCACGGTTCCCAATATGAATGTTTGCACTGGAGAACCTGCAACTTGTGCACTGGGACCTCCATGGAGCTGATGGCCTGCACAGCCATAGACTTGTTGGACTAAGAATCAAAGGGTCTATTCAATTTCTTCCTTTTTTTATTTCATATTCTATTCTCTATAAGTGATAGTTCTTTTGATGAATGTATAGTACAATTTACCATGGTCATATTTATCAAGTTATGTTTGTAGGAGATGAAAAGATGAAAATAAACTATCATGTATTATACAGTAACACAGTTCTTGTAAAATAGGTGATGACTTAGAGCCACTAACCAAATGATACCGAATGCGTTGTCTTCTTTGATTTCCCTATTTTTATTGTTCTTATACAGCTATTTTTATTGTTCTTACACTTATGTAAGTTCACAATTAATGATTGTCCTACTAGTTTCGGCACTGAAGTGCCTTGTCAAGGAATAAGTGATAAATGATTAAGCTGCTTGGTGGAGCTCCCTTATATACCGATCTTGGGCGCCATGGTTAAAGGAATTGAGAAAACTAGAAATAGGACGAGGCAACGTCCGTTCCCTATGCTGATGCTACCTTGAGTGACAGTTATGGAACTGTACCTAACCACCGTAACTATGTACACTGGTCGGTGTGACATCACACTGTGATGTCACGCCTGCTCTCCCTGTGTTGCCAGGCGAAATGCCTGGGAACTAGTAACATAATTAACACTAAGGTGTTAATTATGTTGAAAAACACCAGAAAAGGGGTTTATATCACTGTTGAAAGATTCTTTAGTGAAAGACTGGAAAAAGTTAAAGGAATTGAGGGTAATTTCTTGGGGCTGGTAGCTTTTTTGAGGCACAGAGACCCTAGTGGGGTAGTTTGGCATCAATTAAAGTATAGGTTAATCTAAAGCTAAACAGGGCCAGGATAAGTTTATCAAAATCCTCATAAATGGTCATCGATAGTTCATTAGAAGATATATTCCATATATATTTGGAGAGGGGTTAAGAAAATGTACATACGCAATATGGAGGTGTATGAAAAGCATATTCTGGTTTTTTTTGGTGTTTTTTTTGGTGTTTTTTTTAGGCATCGGCTGTGGTTAGAAGTGTTTATGCCACGTATCATTAATTTTGAAAAGCATATTCTGTGCAATAGGGACCCGGGGGGCGTCAACTTTCACCAGAGAATAGTTCACGGATGGCTCCTTGGTTACTTTCAACTGACATGAGTATCATCAGGCACCTATGACTGAACGTTTATGAAGTGCTACCCGCTGCCAGAGGTGTAGTATAGATAGTGATCGGGCTCACTGAGACGTAATGAATGTTTGGGCGCACTGTACCCATTGTGTACTTCGCAAGTACAATCAAAGAAATTTGTTCGTGTTTTTTGGTGTATAATAATAATAATAAAACGTAGTGAGTGAACGCATAGCAATTTCGTCTTACGTCCTTTGTCACACTAAATACGTCCCTTCTCCTCTACTGTTGGGACATATTTTATGGGACAAAATATCTCGAACGTCAATCGCTGCAGGCTCACTAACTCCGTTTTCACGTAATCCTCCATATTTTTCTATTTCACAAAAAAACAAGAAAACTTGCATACAAGTTAATTTAAGAATTGTGCACTGATATGCGTAGCTCATTCAGCCAAAGCGAATCAAAACAAAGTATCACGTATTCTTGGGCAGGAGGTTGTAAGCGCATGTTCCAAAGTTCAGTGCCACTCTCTATATTGAAATAATTCGTAAAAGCAGTCATTCAGAATTTTAAGTAGCAGGATAGAAGAGAATCATTAGATAAAGTCAATGTGTTAGCAAAACTTTTGCTGGATAAAGTACGGAAGAAGGTCTCACCTTCTGCTTGGCCTCCTGTGCTTCTCTTAACACCTGCTCCTTGAAGGGAAAACTGTTTGGAACACCTGGGTCTTTGGGCGGTCCTGAAGTTGAAAATAATACAGGAGAATTCTTAATTTCGCAAAAACGAATACATTGCCTTGCAGATAAAGTAAACACGTTTGCTTTATCCACAGGTTGATACATGTAAATGTATACATATTTTTTTTCTAATATCTTTACTGACCCAAACAATACAATATTCTATTAGAGTTTGGGATATGCTGTTTTCTCCGTCAAAATAAATTCAGTCACTCTGTGTCCGGCGGGATTTCTTACCGGGCATTTAGAGGAAGATAATGACCCACAATCCAATCAAAATTTTATCAGGGTTCATGTTAACACTCCTTTGTTTTGATCAGTTGAAAAGTTAAGTAATAAGACCGATAAGTTATTTTGGATACTCTACCTGAAAACATCACAAAGTTAGTAAAGGCAGTAAAATTTGGTTTGGATTTAATGACAACTGGGGCATCAGACTTCAACTTATTCAGTTGGATCTCTAGATCTTTAAATACACGATGTTGTGAAGATGAAATTGTCAACTATCCTTTATTGATATAGGTATTGATGTACCGACATTTAATTATTTTATTGCTGTCCTACAGTGCAAGCTTAATCATAACTGTAGAATACATTTTGAAATAGTTATGGCATACTGACCAATTCCTTGTTCGATAAGCTTCTACAAAATATCCCCGTAGGCAATGTAAATTTACAAACTTGATTGTTTTGTACATGAACGATATCAAATATACATGCAATAAAAAAAATCCATATTCTGAGGTTTGGATAATTATGCGTGGGTGATTGAGTGTAGAGCATATCTACCACCGTGGCCACATCATGGTGTAATAATATTAGAAAAACAAATTAAACACACTTTTAGTTTTTCCATTTTTCTTTGCATTTCGCTTCTCCTTCTTGTGATGTGCCCGCACCTAGAAAAAAAAGAAAGATTGAGTCAAATGTTAAGATACGTATGGATCTCATGTGTGTCAATGTAATCCTGATATAAATAAATTCCAAGGTATCCACACCACATAAAAGCCCAATACGATCAATAAAACTAGGCTTATAAATATGATTGTCTATATCAGGCACGAGATTTATCCTACCCCTCATATGAATCTCCATAGACATAACATGGTGTGACTCTATGCCACGGCTGTGACATCAAATATCGATATGCCATATGTGACATATAAAGTCAAAAACATGTGACGCCGTTATTAACTTGAGCAACTAAGAAAAGAGGAATACTATTGTAAAACTGGATGAGTTTTAATCTTGGCCACTGTATGCCATAACTGGAGTTTGGCATAGTGATTTCATGAGGCGAAGCCAAGAGAAGTCAAAACTCCAGGAGTAGAATGCGGTGCCAAGATTTAAAAAAATCAGGTTTTGATTTTATCCGGTTTATGGATGATTTGAGCCCTGGAGGCCTTGAGCCGTTCTGTGGACACCTTGAGCCTACCCCATTTCGGTTTTCTTGAGCATCTAGATGTAAAAAACTTTGAAAAGTGCACTTATACTGGTTTATAGTCATATATACTCAACCCTAACCCTTACCCAACCCTTTTCTAACCCTAACCTGCCAATTAGAACTAAAATAGGGTAGGCTCAAGGTGTCTACAGGGTAGGCTCAAGGCGTCCACGTTTTCGCGCTGACAGGAGGCTCAAACGGTAAAAGGCTCAAGGCGTCCAATTCCCATTTTATCCTACCCTGTCTCCTCGATTTTGGAATATTACGTGATAACAATTCTGTATGCCACTAGACTAGACTAGTGGCATATATGCAACTCTGTATGTCAGTCAGCGTGGCATACGGAAACTCAATGTTAAACCTATGGGATTTTATACTAGGGGTAGGATAATGGACGATACGTTAGGTAGCCAGCACGCTTTAGACGCTACGCTTCATTTTCGGGAGGCGACGTTCTGTTACTCGTGGGGAAACTTGTAACAAACGGCAAATAATCATATTTTGCCTAGTCACTAGTGTGAATCAAAATATTAACGTACAAACTGTTTTCCACATATCTTAAGCTATCTAGTGATCTTTAGTTGAAGTTCCTACGTCATTTCTTGATAGAGTTCTGACATAAATTTGAAAAAAAGCGAATGGTCCGTCGGTCACCCGCTGAAATATATGAAGCGTGCTGGCTACGAAACGTGTCGTCCAGACACCGTAGATGGAATTGTCTGCAAGTGTAAGTTGATGATCATTCTTTAGCTATTTATTGTTCACTTTAATTTAATACCGCATTGTAGCCATTAGCACTACCGTCAGACGTTGTCGACGCCGTTCGTTTAATGACTTGGAATAAAACGGCTTGGAATTTAGATTTTAGTGAGGGTTGTCGTTGAGCGATAATAGAGGGTATTCGATGATATCACCTACCTTTTTCTTAATCTTCTCTCTTAATCTTGTTGGAACACGCTTGCTTTCCGTCCCTGTAAGAAAGCATTTTCATTGATAAGTTCCTTACAATATGTTATTTACAACCTATTTATATACATATTATACGATCCAAAGAGAGTACTCACGAATCTTCGAGCGAGCCATGTTTTCAATTTGCACGTGGGTTTACACGGAAGTTTGTGCGTCCGTCACCAGAGGGCAGCACAAAAACCAAAATATTTAGATCATCTTCGCATGCGACACCGCATCATTACTACTTCCTGTGAAAGATATTACAAAGCTGCAAATTTGACAAATGGTTTTGGATTATCTGTTCAATAGTCGCACATGGGCGACGAATCAGGTACTCCACGAGAAGACGCAGATGTAAATGTTGCAACTGTATCTTACTCGCTGGATAACTATTTATTGAGGCCTTTACTCGAGTTAGTTTATGAAGTTGAACATTACTGGACAACTGGGTTAGACTTTCGCCTGAAGTTGTTGGTGCTTCTAATCACTTGGCTTATCATCAACAGTGTTCTTATCAAAATAGCTTGGCATTGCTATGGGGAAACGTTTCGTCATATGTTCTTGAAATCAGGTAAGATATTTTTTGTCTGTGTATAAGTGATCTGTGATACACTATATTCTGATATATATGGTCAAGCGTTAACTCGTCATCTGACAACAATAACTACAGACGCTGACACTGACAGACGTCATCAAGTTCGTTGACATTTGAGGATTGAGTACGACTCCTATTTTTAGATGAGGAAGTCATGGGAAAAGTCATTCACGTGACTAAAATCAGAGTGTTATTACTCATCTCAATCAAGCTAGTCAAATAATCTGTTGCCATTTGATTTGGGTTACAGTTTTCACAGAAAGGAGGAGCTAGGTCGTTGTTTGTATTTGTAACTTGTAAGTTGTAGCAAAAGTCTGGCAAAAACCATCTTCTCCGAGTTACTTTGGTTGGAAATATTTACCTTGATCTTCGAGATCGGTGAATATTTCCAACTAAAATAACAAGGAACAAATATAGTTCAGTCACCCTCACCATACCCTTAGATTATTATATAGATCTACCTGTAACTGATTGAAAACGGCATTTTACAATTCACTATTAAAAATAAAATAGTAGAATGACAGTGGTCACCTGGTACGGAAGGACATGTGAATATGTCTTTGTTACTCAGTGTGAACGACATTTGTCCTACTTGTCAGTAAAGTCAGACTTTTGCCCACGGGTATATAATAATAATGACTATCCTTTGCCAGACGGTAAGTCATTAGGGCCCACCACCTTAAACTTTTTAATCAGTTCATTAGGGTCCACCTATCGGGTTATTAGGACCCACCTGTCATACACCAACTAACATCGACATAAATCATTGAAATGTCATTGCATATCAAATCATATGTGCGGGTAGATTGGTTGGTCTTTAAGTTATGGCCATATCCTACTGTAGTACACTTGCTTGCAGAGTCACTAGGTTACCTGACCACATTTTTGCTTTTTATAGCTCACTAAGTAGAGATAGGAATATGGTTTCTGTTTTGGACAGAAGGTTTTATGGCCATACAATATCTTACAGTTTTAGTATTTAGTATTTTGACATGGTTTTTTTTTCTTCAGAAAAAAAGAGATTTCAGTTGAGGGGGGGGGGGGACTTTATGAGTCACAGGTCCATTTTTAAGAACTCCTGTATAGACATATTTCTACCTGTGAAACTGGTTCAATCATAATATAATATGCCTCATTTGAAAGAGAATAAAAAACAGAAGTTGCTAGGAAGTGAAATTTTCTAGGTAGATTCACTAGGTAACCTGACCACATTTTTGCTTTTTATAGCTCACTAAGTACAGATAGCATTATGATTTCTGTTTTGGTCAGAAGGTTTTATGGTTTTACAATGTCTTATAGTTTAAACATTTACATTTTGGCATGGATTAAAAAAAGAGAGAGAGACTTCAGTTGGGGTAGGGCTTTTGAGGTCACAGGTTCCATTTTTAAGAACTCCTTTATGGACATATTTCTACCCCTTAAAATGGTTGAATCGTAATATAATATGCCTCATTTGAAAGAGAATAAAAAACCAGTAGGTGCTAGGAAGTGAACTTTTCTAGATAGATTCTATATTTACAGAGATATTCAAGTATTTGTTCGTAGTGTTTGTATATCGAATGTTAAATGTAACCCACCTTTTTCTACCCGATTCAGGTTCTTCTCAAGAAACCCAAGGAAACGACAATTCACAGAAACCTAAAAATAGAGTGGAAGAACAGCACGTACATCGAGAGTGAAAAGACCAGCAGACTAGACCCATATAGAACACAACCCGCTAGTGCCGTTTCCTTACTCCGGACATTCTCGGTGTCTCACTAGTGAAAATGGCTTCGATAAAAAGATTCTTTGAGAAGCGAAAATTGGATGTAAAATTCAAGCGAGCTGGAGAGGGCCATGCCCTATCAGAGGACAGGCGACAGAACAGGAGCATAGAGGAGCGCCCGTCTACCTCGTCCACACCTCGGGCGGCCCAGTCCAACGCAGGTGTTATTGCCGCCGAGAGGGCCATGGCCAGGGCATCACTCAACAAACCAGGTAAGCAAGGTGGCAGAATTAACTGTTGTCATATGCAGCGATTTTGTTCAAAATTTCCAGTTGCTCAAGCACAAAGGGAATAACATAGTATTGAGATTACTCTACGAACAATTATGGACACGTCCCATGTAACAAACACCTCTCGAAAAGACTAGAAAAGTGAAACATCTTTTCGGTATCGGTTGTAATAGGAAAGCTATTGTCGGGTATGTGTACTTAAAAAACTAGAAAAGAGAAACAGGTCGAGATTTAAGAACAATTTTTTTTTTTTTTTTTTTTTCTAAGAACAAAAATTTAAGAACAAAAAAACTTTAAAAGTATCAAAGTTAAGCCACATAATTAATTATGTTTTCTTCATTCTTATTGTCCGTGCACTAACAGGGGCGCAGTTAGGGACCAGTGCTGCGTCGGTAAAGCTGCAGGTTAAGCGGGAACAGGAGGCTGAGCGCCGCGCAATGGAGGAGGCTCAGCGAGTGGCAGACATGTACCAGCCATCCACCGACACGTTCCACGAAACGCCACCCCAGCTGGCCGTCAGCGGCGTCTATTTCAAATGCCCAATGGCCGGTCCCGCCGTACTGCCCAGGAAAGACATGGAGAAGTACATCGAAGACTTCCTCCTCTCACAGCTGCCCGATGAGCCCAGCATGACGTCGGCCCTGATGATTCAGACTCTGAATAAAGACAAGGAGAAAGTGCGGGTAGGCATAGACATCCTCCTCAAGTACCTGGATAATATTATCAACCACCCGGGCGAGGAGAAATACAGGAAGGTGCGCTGCAGTAATAAGAGCCTCCAGGAGAAGGTGCTGCCTCTCACAGGCGCCCAGGAATTCATGCAGGCGGCTGGCTTCGAGAGGAAGATCTTGGAGAGCGCACAGGAGATTGAGGAGGAGTTCCTCGTGATGGATGCAGACACGGGAGTGAGCCTAGAGCACCTGCTGCAGTTTCGTGAGATCCTCATGGCCGCCGAGCCCATCCGCCCCACACTGGATCGTAACATGAAGGTCTTCCACCCGTCACCGTACGCCACGCGTATCGAGGTCCCGGACGAGTTCTACACCATCGGACCGGACGAGCTGAAGCGTGCCCAGCAGTCGCAGCAGGAGGCGGTAGAGAGGCTCGGCATGTTGCGGACGAAGGAGATGCGGGAACGGGAGCAGCTGCGAGAGCTGCGCCGCTACCGATACTGCCTCATCCGTGTCCGCTTCCCAGACGGGCCCATCCTGCAAGGCACGTTCCGCGCCATGGATCGCCTCGCCACCGTCCTGGAGTTCGTACGCGATAACCTGGACAATGACTGGATACCGTTTTATCTGAACACACAGACGGGCTATAAGCTGGCCGACGACAACCTGACACTGGCTGAGGCTGGACTTGCCCCGGCGTCTATCGTGAACTTTGCCTACGACCAGGCGGTGTTACAGGAAGTGGCCGCAGAGCAGGGTGCAGGCAATACCAAGTACATGAAGGAAGAGGTGCTCGCACAAATCCAGACGATCTGAATCCCATTGTCAGTGAAATACAATGGATGCTAGACTTATTCTTTCTGATATAAACTAAAGAAAACTACTTTTTTTCCCCTGAAGAGTTTCCTTCCTTTTCTATTGTAAAGGGCCTCGTCTATTGGGAAAAACTATTATTTATGAATGTCTGTAAAGAAAAAGAGATACTTAGTCCCTTTCCCCAAAATGATATGGTACCCTTGCCGATGTGATTCTCCTTGGTGATAAAGGTATATAGAGATGTCTCTATATTACGTATATATAATGAACTAAATAAGATTTATGATAATACAGCTCTATGTATGGCAATGCTGTAAATGTCTGAGCTAAGCTGAAAATGATACGTGAAATTGTGGCTCTGTTGCTACCTCTTGATGTTATAATGTGTTTCACCCCAGGTAACACGGGCGAAACTACGTCAACACTAACCGCGCATATATATAATGAAGATATATTTTGATGGTTTTTTTTCAAAGGAACCTTCGTAGAATACACACAGGTGGGAGAAAATATAAAACGGATTATGTGACATGGTAAAAATAGGAAAACCCAAATCCTGTTCGAAGATTTAGAATATTTATTGGTCCAGAACACAAGATATATCATAGCGTTCATTGGCCTTTTAACTTAAGTGGTTGTCATATTTTAGTTTAATCCAAAGATAGCATCGGTCATATTTACCGTGAATGAATTATAAATGAACAAGAAGATACTGGGCCAATGTCGAAGCGTTTGACGCCTTTCTCAGTAATTCGCCAAGGCTATCAATCTCAAGAATTTTCTCCTCTCAAATCGCAGATTAGCTTCTCCTGTTACCGGCAAAGCCTGCACGGAATGAAAATTTGTGTGGTAGATAAATGGCAATGATGCGATTAGAACCCTTTAGATTCCGTTCTGGGTGGTGGTTACCTTTAGTTTCAGGAAACTACTCCATTGCAGTGAACCAGGCCTGAACTGGTGAGCTGTGTATGCCTTCCCGCCTGTATTTTCCATACAGATTTCGGTGCGGATGAATGTATTGTTGATGCCTCCAAACATCCTTCCACTGCTTTCATGAGTTCTCACTTATTCCGTTGATATGTATATATATATTCTATCCAAAAGTTTGCTCACACCAATGGGTTTATTTTTCCATGGTTTTCGTATTTTTTGATTGACTAGTCTTTTGACAGCCGCACGCCTATGGAATTCCTGCCACTAGATTTGGTACCTATACTAATTGTACAGAGAGTGAACCTGCGTTGTTGAGTCAAGGTTTTCTTTTTGATGCATATGGTTTTTCTTCGGTGGTCGGGAAGTTTGAAAGCAATCAATAACTCCATCTGATTGTGCCATTTCAGTGTAAAGGACAACTCGAAATTAGACGTTGAACAATTTAAATGAGAGAAACAAATCTTAAATATTGATATCACCAGGGCTTCGATATTTCTGCTAAAGGAACTTCTGTCGAGTAATTATTTGATTATGCACTTACCTCTTTCTAAACGTGTAGTTTGAAATATGAATGAAATTTAATGCTTTGTTGTTGTTGATGGTCAGAATGACGTCATCATTCATACGATATTGTGCCCACTTCATGCAGTGAATTGTAACACCACAAATAACATCGTGGACATGTTTTGATGCAGCTGCACTGTCATTTGTCAGTATATCATGATATACATTGTGGTATGGTTTTGAAGCCGACTTTGGAGTTGTTCTTTAAGAAAGAAATTGATGAGTGTTTGGTCTGTGTCCCGTTCGCCATCGAGTTTGGAGTGTGCAGTAATATGAACGAGGCGATAGCCGGGTGAATGTTCCAAAGCACTCCAAACACAATATGTTTCTGATTTTATCTTAGTCTGGAAATATTTATCTGTTTATCACCCATTGAATATGATTTACCTTACGCGCAAGCCTGTTGAGCACGAGGTCCTAATGTTAATCCTAGTGACATTTATGACAGGCTAAGATAATAAAGGGGACCATAATTGGATATTTTTGGGTGGATATTTTACCCGTTGTAGATAAAGGCTAATTTACAGTTAGAACCCAATGATGCGTGGTATTATCCTACCCCTAATAAAAAACTCCATAGGCTTAACATTGGGTCACTGTATTCGGTCTGGAGTTCAGAAAAATGAAAAATATCGCTCTAGTGGGATACACTTGACAAATGACGTCATTTGTTAATGTAGAAGTAATTTAGACGGGCGGGGTAGGATAAATTCTAAACCAAACTCGAGTAAGTCATGTTATTGTTCATCACACTCCGGCAAGATCGCGTATTACTGCTCTCAGCTTCGCCTCGCGCAGTAATACGCGATCTTGCCGTCGTGTGATAAACAACAATACGACTAACTCTTGTTTGGTTTCTCCATAGTCTGTGCAGAGCTAATTACTCTGATGATCACCAGTGGTAGCCTGATGGTGTTTGTCAGGAGAAAGATGACGGAGTATATTCTCCCTATCTATCCGAAGTTTGGTTCTGCATTCATTATACCCACTCCTCCTCATTTTATTATCCAAAATGTTATGCATTGTAAAATCATTTTTGTTTCAAGACACCTGTGTTGTTAAGTGATGACAAAAGGGGTAGTTTGGTTGATGTTCTATGCCATAGATGCAATCACGGAGAGATTGAATGTGAGATAAGACCAGACACAGACAAACACAGGCTCAAAAAGCCCGGGAATTAAGGATGGTTTGCACCTCTCCCATTATACGCATGTATACGTGTGTAGATTAATAGCGATATAGGTTGCGCTAGAGAGAGTGTGCATATACTAAGAAAATTGTTAATTGCTGGCAAAAAATTGGATCAATCAAAAGTACGAAGGGAAATCCGAGATATTACTATTTGTTTCCACCTATCTTTATTATATTACAAGTTATTTCTATTATCACATTTTGTCATGGCGAACACCTATACCAAAAGTGAGATACATACACATATTCCCACACCGAAATGTGGTCTGCTCCGGATGTTAGTGGATTAATCCTCCTATCACCTTAGTCTGCACCATAACGATCCATTGATTTGATATGACTGCACAGCCCTCGGGACATATGTGAATTGCATGTTTTGGTCCATACCAAATGGGTGTACGTTTTGAATATAAACATGTGCGTACTGTGCTTTATTTCTGCCAGTTATTTTTTAACCTAAGTATGATAGAACCATACTGAATCAAATACAGTGTTTCGTGAGATACCATCTTTTAGCGAAGATAGTATTTTTAGTTGTTTTGAGAGATGAAATAGATTTAAAAGGGTTACTATAAACGATATTTAGCAATATATACGTGTGCGGTGTCAACATAGAAAGTTGAAGTGGCTGCTAAAACATCCACATCACCCGGAGTATTTTTAGTGGGTGATACAGTATGCATGTCACCCTTATTGAGTACAAGACTCTTGAATAACCATCCCGTATAAATTCTTGCATAATTTCATTAAGCGCCACAAGGGGTGTGATGAGATTCCTTGCTGTATCTATAGGTGCTTAAACAAAAGAGGTGAGATGAAATCCTGTACAATATCCCAGTCTTTTATTGAAGCAGACCGAAGCTTAATTATTAAGTATATGTCAAGCATGTTTAATGTTAGAAATAATAACTGGTTATGTTGGTGTTTACTTTAAACAGTGTTGTTTTCCTCTTGTTACTGGATTAATTCCTCATCTGATGTTATTGATGTTAGAGTTAGTTTCTTTATACAGGTTTAAGTACTACGATGCTATTATATATTGTACTGAATTAAAATCAGTTAAAATCGGGAAAAGAAAAACTAATAGTGGGCTTACAGGAATGGCCTTCATTAATCATTGGATAAAGTATAAAGGTGTCACAGTTTGGTAAATCAGGTATGCGGGCAGTGTCAAGGTTGTGCCTACTACTTCAGTCGTATGGTAACTACAAAACGAGAGGGAGTTATAAAACGTGATGTAGATATATAAGCATTTTGATCATAATAAAGCGGTTATGTATATGTGAAATGTTGATCTGTGTTTTGTCGCCCGCTAAAGAAACTCATTAGTTTTAACTGAATTGATAATCCCCTAGTGGATCCCACGCACACTGCAGGCCTTCTTTTCTTCCGTGTCTAACGGAGAGAAAGATCTCGCAATCCTTATTGTAAGAATTTAGTTCCCCAAACTATATTGAGAAAGTTTTAGCGGAGAGAAGGGATCTCACCGTAGCCTTATAGTAATAGGGAGCCAAAGTGAACCCGCTGAAACCACAGATACCCACCTACAAAACAACGTTTCCGGTGGCCAGTAAGAACGAGGCTTATTGCTAAAGCTATGGGGGTTTGAGGCTAGACTTATGTTTTTGGTCTCGTTTGTTACTTTCGAAGTGTTGTTTACTACTATCGTCTCTGAATAACTCTGTCTCGAAGCTACTATTACAGTTGTTAAGTTTATGAAAAATATGGATCTATAAGATTGGAGAATGAGACATATAATCTCGAACCTACAGAGTCTAAGTACTGGGGGCCTATATCCGGAAATACTATTTTGTGACCGGCTATCTGTGTGTGGAGCGGGTTCACTTTGGCTCCCTATAATCTAGTTCCCCCGACTAGATCGAGTTATGGAAACTGGCAGGCGAATAGTAGCTTTTTGCATATATCATATTGAAAAGAACGCCTAGACTACCGTAGACTAGACAACTTAATCGATTAAGATCAGAAATTAACGAACTTCTAATTGAGAATTAACATGATCACGGAATGGTGCCCCGATAATTTTTTCTAACAATTTTTCCGGGGATCCGATGGAGAGTATGTATTGAATTAACAATAGAGGGTTTCTGGCTGACTGGAATTGTAAATCAGTCGTGGAATTTCGTCTGTTCCTTAGAATGGCCTCTGATATCGATCCTATCTCCTGGGCCCTGACCAAAACCGCAGGGTAGCATACTTTAGTCTAGCCGGCCTGGCTGAGCTGGTGCCTTAAGATAGGCATCGCTACTAAAGAAGAAACCAACAAGTTTTGGTCAAAGTGGTCGTTCTCCACGAGTTTGATGCGAGGGGTATGAACGAGGCAACAGCCGAGTGAATATCACATAGCATTCAAACGAGTTGGCGAATGACTTCTTTGACCAAAACGAGTTGCTTTCTGTATTTATCTCACCCCTGTACACACTTAAAGAATGGACAACACACAGGTTATAGACCATGGAGAACGGACTGCAATACTTGTAGGGGCATGGAGAACGAGTTTCCAATGTTAAGCCTATGGACATTTATTCCAGGGGTGAGATAAATCACTAATACCCCAGACGGTATTCACCAACATCTCCGACTTCTCACGTTCGGCATCAAGGTTGGTATGGTTAGCCAAAGTGAACCCGATGAAACCACAGATACCCACCTACAAAATACCGTTTCCGGTGGCCAGTAAGAACGAGGTTTAGTGCTAAAGCTATGGGGGTTTGAGGCTAGACTTTCGTTTTTGGTCTCTTTTGTTATTTTGAAGTGTAGTTTACTACTATCGTCTCTGAATAACTCTGTTTCGAAACTACGATGACAGCTGTAAAGTTTATTAAAAATTTGGATCTAAAAGATTGGAGAATGACACATATAATCTTGAACCTACATAGTCTAAGTACTGAGCGCCTATACCCGGAAATACTATTTTGTAACCGGCTATCTGTGGTTGCAACGGGTTAACTTTGGCTCCCTATCGGGACTTAAAACAGGTGGAGACCCCGAATCTAAGAATTCCGAATTGGATTGTCCATAGTTTGGTGCTCAAAGATGAATTTTAATGGTGAATATCGCATTAAATCTAAATCTACATAATCTGTTTGCATGTCAATTTTTAACAAATGTTTAAGTGGCAAAACTTTGTTTGGACGTTAGGTGATTTTTGTTTGTTTCGGTAGTTTCATGTCCCATTTGTTCAACAAGACTTACGCTAGGTGACCAATCAATTCATACGGACATAGTTTGTTCACAATACTAACAGCTAAATGTATAATGATAACAAGAAACATTCACTTCGTTTTCTGTAACATTTATTCATCAAACTCTTAACAATTTTTGATGTGTTTTTAAAACAAAAAGACTCAAACATGAAAATGCTCCGTTGGTTTTGTCAATAGGTACTTCTCAACAAGAATGGTCCACAATCCGTAGCATTCAGTGTACAACTACAAACTTATTTCTAATCCATATTGCACCCTGACATGTGATAAATGTACAGATTCAGATTCCCGGCATACGGTGAAATCAGAATTTATTTACAAAGAAACATGCATCAGAAGTCGGAAACAAAAAATATCAAATGAGAACGACGTAATGTAAGAGTATGATTAAAGAATACGTTATCAATAACAATACCGGTTGTCGAGCACCAATTACTAGAGATATGATTATCTTTAGGCCGGTTGAAAATAAAGAGATTTTAATCAGCAATATTTCATTCCCTTTTAAGAATTTTTCCTAAACTAATGCAAACCCCTCTCTGATAAATATAGAAAAACATCCTTTCACAAATGAAATTGTTTCAAAGGAGACAAGAATGAAGCGGCATTCTTGGTCAATTGTGCTGTCGTTAGGGACACTTGCTAATCTAAATACAAAAGGTGTTTGGAATATCTGACAAGTAAAGTCTTCATGCATAAACACCGGTATCACGTGGACGTCTGCGTAGATAAGTAAAGCAGGGAAATTAATAACCACACATGTACACTAAATGGTGGTAATAGGGAAAACGATTCATTTGTAATTATTTCTTCGTCATATAAAGTCTGCATACAAGAGTGACTTATCTAGAGTCACACTAATCATGAAAACGACCATAGAAAGTAACTTAAAAACACCAATAAAACCAGAACTCTGATATCCATTCAAAGACAAGTTTGAATCTAACTCCCGTCTTAACAACCTCATGGCACTATTGTCGCCTAATAGCGAACATTGTTCGAGAATTACCTATGATTTGCATATGTATACATGTACTGAAAACACAGGTACATTCCTTATGTCTTGGAAAAGAAGTATTAGCTTCATAGAAGTTAATAAATGTATAAGACATTGCTTCTCAGTATTCCAATATTGTTCTATTCATTTGCCCTCTTTCCCATTTGGAAATTATAACAGTTTAGTATACAACTAAAATATCAACCATTAATCTTCAAAATGAAGAATGATGCCCACATATTGGGAGAAGAATGACCATTTGAAATAGATATTTACAGATAATCAACCAGATACGAACACTTGAATTTCATTTTTTGAAGAGTAATGCCGATCGAGAATTCATGATTTTGGGTGGTAGAATAGCACCAATATTAGTTAATTCAGGATCATGACGCCTTATAGCAGTGGTATACTTACTTTGAGCCTCAGAAGATATTTCACATTACCACCCTGCGTAAAGATCCGTCGATCGCAAATCTGGACAACCGTGACAGGAGTATGCATTAGCCACACGATGTTTTCCCCCTTAGTTTGACAAATAAAGAGTTAATTTCCTCTGTATCCAGGGAGGCAGAGAAACTAAGTGAACATCTGGAGGATCCTCAGGTAACCGTGTTGCCTTACTTAAAAGAGACCACTACCGTGTTAAATATATATTATAATTATCAATGAATTGCACAACGTATACGTAATATAAAAAAAAAAATAAAAAAATCAGTAATATCATATGCATGAACAAAATAGCATAAACTTAGTACTTAACATTCCGAAACATAGGGAGGAAAGCATATCAGACCACAGCTCATTTAATAGCTGGGATTTTTGATTTTTTTTTTACATAATTTATTAAATATACATGAACATACCAGATGCTGACTATTGGCAAATTTACATCCAAAATGTAGTCTCAATATCACGAAAATGAAACTAAATGTCATAAAACAAAACATTACATGAAATACTAGCTTCATTCCTGCTGTAATCAAAGTTGAATCAAACTCACTGTCACTCAACTAGTTTTGGTGATCACCGAGATATCGCTGAAATTCGTCGAGAATTTCTTGAGGCATTTCCTCTCAAGTCGATGCACTTAGGCATCTTGAAGATATTGTAATATCTTTTCATTATCATACATTCAGGCAATTTCTCGGTACATAAGATTGGATGATATAATCACACTAAGCTGCGTTATCATGAAGATTTCGGGGGCCGAGAATAGTTCACCAAAATAATAAAGCTTTAACATGTTACCAAATCTGACTAGTTTGTGGACAAATACCGAGAAAACCATAGCTGCATAACTTGAATACCCGATAAGTGACCTTTCTGTTTATACAAGCTGGCAAACTACAAAATGCACTGATCTTTGAAAAAATACTATCGTAAAACTGGATGAGGTTTAATCTTGGCCACCGTATTCCACGACTGGAGTTTGGCAAAGTGACTTCAGGAGGCGAAGCCGAGTGAAGTCCGGAGCCAAAACTTCAGGAGTGGAATGCGGTGACCAAGATTAAAACGAATCAGGTTTTGATTTTATCCTACCCTATGTCCTCGATTTTGGAATATTACGTGATAACAATGCTGTATGCCACTAGTGGCATATAAAACTCTGTATGCCAGTCAGCGTGGCATACGAAAACCCAATGATAAGCCTATGGGATTTTATATTAGGGGTAGGATAAACGTACAAATTACATATATAATTGAGCATATTTTTCAAAAGTCCAAGATCGACATATTAGTAAATCAACGAAATAAACACGTACAATGTATTTGGAATGAGGCGTGGGGGTGGGAGTTGATTGCATACCCGCTGGACAGTGGATGGGAAAAGGGTCACAGAAAAGTTCCCTCCTCTGAGAATCCTTGAGGCTTGGGCTCAAGGATCATCGGGGGAACTCTTCGGTGGAGGGTTTTTGATGAGTAACAGCTGGAGATCCATGACGTTAGTACCAGTGAGTCCCGTCCTCAGCAGGTCCCGGCCTCCATTAAGCTGCTCGAAAAACGTGTACGAGTCGTTGTTCTCGAGATACATCTCGTAGTCCAGGTCGGCTTCCTCAGCCAACCGACAGGTGGCGGTGTTCACGCATGCGCCGGCCACGTCGGTAGGCCCGTCCTGGCCGTCCGTACCAGCGCTGATGAACTCAATGAGGAAGCGGGCGTCAAGGTCGTACTTGGCGTCATTGAGATGGAGATGATGCGCCGCCCATAAAGCCAACTCCTGGTTACGTCCGCCCTTGCCGTTTCCGGTGACCTTGACGACCGTCTCGCCGGCGGCCATGACACATAAGGGGCGGTCCTGATTAGCTGCCTGCTCGGCCACCATCAGGAGCTCGTTCACTGTCTCCTTGGTGAGCCCCTTCCTAAGCAGGTCCATCTCTTCCTCCACCAGAGATCGCTGCATGTCGCGACGCCTCTTGTTACCCATTGTCAGGCAGACAAACGCCGCCACGTCAGCAAAGATCTCGGCGGCCGTTTTGGCCTCGCCGCAGAGTGACGTGGACAGGATGTACGTGAGGTACCCCATCTCCTCCGCCGTGCGCTGTGCTTTCTCCACCATCACCTCGTTACTGCCCACGACCACGTTCTGTGCGTTCGTGACGTCACAGTGTCTAACGTCGTCGTCGTCATCGTCATTGTACATACCCAGTGACGACCGTTCTTTGCGCATGGCCTGCTGGGTGGCTGCGTTACGGAGGAACGACATCACACTGGGCGGGATGTCATCGTCGACCTTAAGCAGACGGAAAAGGTCAAGGCACTGTTGTGGTGACGTCACGTCATGCACAGTGGGTCCGCTGGCGATCATATCAAGCGGGTTTCCGATGACGTCAGAGAGAATGAGTGACAAAACCTGCAATGAAGCAAAGAGGAATATGATTCTATCAAAGGTATGAATAGTATAACTCCGCTTAAGGGGTCTTCATCCGTTCCAAGAATTTACTGTTTCCAACAGACTGAAAAAAACATGGGAAGAACAACCGTAATCTCCATTGAATGGGGCTGGTGTGTGGGTGTGTGAGGTTTGAATCCCTGTTTTATTGGCGTGAATGAGGCTCAAATTATACCGTCCTTGTTTTGTACAGGGAAAATAATTTTATGAAGTGGAAATGAAAACAAGGAGTTCCAGGGAAAAGTGGGCAGAGACATTGGCTAGTGATTCAGCCACACAGATGACTACTGGGACCTACACAGGCCGGTGTTTGGTGTCTAATTGTTTAGACAATAGTCTATCCGCCACACATACACACCATAAACAGGCAATTTAGATAATCCGGAGTGTTGTCCCAACACCGTTCCTTCATATCTGATAGAGCGTCTCCTTACCTGGAGTTGAGAAGAAATATTCACTTATTCTAATCAAACATTCATGATAACATTGATATAATGCAGGCCCCCAAGTGCCCCGCTTTATCAATATAGGTTTTTTCACAGGTTTTGAAAATCAAAATATAGGTTTTTCCAGGTTTTTCAAGGCCCAAAACATAGGCTTTTATAGGTTTTTAGGGTTAACATATGCAGCATAATAAGAGTCAAAATATGGTGAATCACTTATTTTCAGTTCTTGATTTCTACAAAAATGTACCTAGTTCTAAATTACATCAGGATGTCTGGCTCATCAGGTTATACCCTGCAAGCATGTATACGCATGTTGAGTTTCCAACAGGCAAGCCAGCCTGGCAAAAAGTCACAAAAAGACACACCAGCTGTTGTTTCTTAACACTTTTATGATTTCTTAGATAAAATGATAATGTGGATTTCTTGTCATTTGATAATCTAACTTTGTGTCAAGTTAACTTATAAGGTTTTATAGATTTTAAAGGTTTCACTTTGAGGCCTGTATAATGGCTGATATCTGCTTGAATCTTTTACGTCACCAATTCCTAACTGCAATCACCTTTGTGTATTCAACTAATACACATGTGTATTGTCACGATCCAAAATATCGGTATGTTAGACATACAGATTGTATCCCGTGGCCTTACGGACCAAGCCGGCTGCGTGTCACGCCGCGTGAGGTAATCCCCCTTGGTTACGATCCATACGGGTTGCCCGCACGCGGCTGGGACGGAGCCAGCATATAATCCTGATCTCGACGTACTCGAGTCAGTCCGATCAGAGAGCGCATTGTAACACCATCTGCAATAAAGCTTGTAATGGGACGAAGCCTTGGAGTCACTCATTTAGTTTACTATTCGCAACAGATAGTAACAGTATCTATGATATGGCGCACACCAGGTACCAGCAGTATTTAACATTCTAGGGAGCACAGGTAAACTACCCCCATGAGCAACTCACCTAATTAAGGTAGGAGGCAACAGGGTAGGACTGTTCCTCAATCTGACAACCCTGTAACATCGTATACTTCAGGTCAGATATCACAGACCAAGGTAAGTCTCATTTAATCTGTAAAGTTTACTTCTTGTTACTGGTTGGTCGGATAACAACAGAGACTTTGTCACTTTGCCTCAGGAGAGTTGGGAGTTGTCTTTTTCTGTCTGAAGAACAGTATGTCATGGTTTCCTACTGATGTGCCATCAATCTTATCTGCATAAGCTGAGAGCGCACTCCTTGCTGTATTCACAGTAGTCATTTAAACCTTTCTTATGTAACAAAGTCCAAAAAAAGTTCATCACATCAAATGCCAGCGGTTTTTCCTGCTTTATCTTATTTTCTACACACAATAAAGTCCACTTTTGCAAAGCAATAGCATACTGTTTCTTCATTGAAACCCTCCATGATTGCACATAGAAGCCAGCAGTGTCTGGGTTCAATCCCTGAAGGTGAAGTGCTCTGTTTAGATCATCCATGCATCCTAGTCCAGCTGTCTTTTGGCCCTTCTCCTCAGGAGGCCTCCCCAAGGTTGCACTTCCCATGATGGCGTGACGAAGATGCCCTCTCCCTTGCCTGGCTTTTTGAAGGACCCCAATGCTCAGTCTGAAAGGTGGGAGTGCATAGAAGCCATCAGTCCATTTGGATGAGAAAGTATTGTGGCGATAATAGGGGATCGCGGGCAGCGGTCTCCGGAGGGGGGATACGCGTAGTACGGGCGCCTCCCGGGAGGAGGCGCCTCGCCGCGCTCTCAGCCTGTGACGTCAGTGGGGCGCCCTATATAAGGAGGGCCCCTGAGGCGGTTGGATTGATTCTGGTGCTCCCGCTTGTCGAGCGAGGACACCCCCAGGTCGCCCTAATCAGCCCACTCAGTTCCCCCCTGTGGATGTGTGCTATATAAAGGCTAGGCACCGCCGGAGAGCGGTAACACTGTACGTTCATACGGATTAATAAAACCTGTCGCCATATAAACCGGATCTGCTCGTCGGGTCTTGTGTCCCCTGATAAATATCACTACAGTATCAATAAACTCAGCTCCTGTATCAGGATACCAACTACAGTATCTGGATAGTATCAGTTTATTTGTAAGTCTTGACGCAAACAAATCTATAAGAAAGTGCCCCACTTGAACTATTACAGTAATACCCTGCATAAGGGGATACCCTCCATTCCGAGCAAAGTGCCCCCTTCAATGGGGTGTACCCTTGAGCAGGGTTTTCAGTCTGTTGATAGATATGTTATCAATGTGTCTACAGGTAGCACTATGGTAAACAGATTTATGCCATACATAATGCATATCGGTAATGGTACCTCCTGTGGCCATTGTAGTCCAGGATAGGGTCAGTGTGTAGAACAAAAAAATTATAACACAAGTAGCGGGTGTGTGCATGATACCAGGTCGGCTGTAGATCGATGACTGACTTGCTGCCGGTGCACTGAGAAGAATGAGGTGGTACCACCTAGAGGGGTTTCAGTGAACTAGAGGTGAAGGTAGAGACCTCTGTCCATTAATAACATAAATAAGGGATACCTCATTTAGACTCATACTTTAAAAAAAAAAAATTTTATGCCATACATAATGCACGCCCATTTGTCTAAATATAGCCACAGAGGGCGCCCACAATAGTGTGATGTCACTATTGTGAAGGGTGGTTGTTATGCACGGTGTTATTTGTGACACCGCACTCTTGGAGATCGCATAGCAACGGTTTGGATTTGATGAGTAATTGTCATTTTCAAGGTAGCATCGGTTGATGACAGAAGTTTACTAGCCACGTTTCCCTAAATCTGATATAACTATACAGACAGCCTACAGCCACCTGCCTGATGCCTACAGGGGCCTACGTAGGCGGTTGCCTAGTGTGTCATCGTCTAGACACCAGTCTACCTGCCTCACATACACACCGTAAACAAGCAATCAGGATAAATTGGAGTGTTGGCCCACTGCTGCCCTGTCAGATTTAATAAGGTGTCCCTCCAAAGTGCCCCCTTAAGCAGGGTTAAGGAGCATTATGTATGGCATAACTGTCCCCTTAATCGGGTTGTCCCCTTAAGCAGGTTAAAATAAACTAGAAGGAAACATTTTCAATCCGGGCAATTTGTCCCCTTTAAGCGGGGTGTCCTAGAAGCAGTGTTTTACTGCACATAGTTAAAAATGTCAACAGGTTCCTATTCTCCTCTCGGCTCTGTCTGCGATTCCTAATCGGCTTGCCGCCATATTCTTTTCCCTGGAATGTGGGCTCCTATCATCCAGAGATTTTGGCGTTCAGATGTCCTTTGTAATGTCATCACATCCTTCATTCTTTGAACTTTCTTTGTGGTTCAAATAGGCAACTGTTGTATCTTGGGGTTGTATTTTGTCTCTCTTGAGCCACCTATAGTGGGCTTCACCAACCTTGATCCCTTTCGAGAAATCAACCATAAGTCCTACAAAACTGGGCTTCGCCAAACTCGATACCTTTCGAGAAATCAACCATAAGCTCAACAGGAGTGGTTACCTGTCTATTTTACACCCCGAACCTTTGGTCTTCACTTGGGCCTGGAATTTTAGAACTTTGGATTCAGTGGGGGAGACCATCAATGACATAGCCTAAAGAATTCAGCCATGTGATTGGAGACATGGCAGTCTTATCTATGTGTACCTTGAAGCCTAGCTTCACTTACAATGACAGAAGTGCCTGAGCTGTATCTCAACATTGTTTTACAGTTTCTGCCATTACCTCACCCTGGTATTTTTCTCCATAGGCTTAACGTTAGGAACTCGCACTCCACGGCTATGAAGGTATTATACCCAATACTCAATGGCTAATCTGGTGAGTTATTACATCAATAAATGATGTTATACAGGGTGAGATAAAATCAGAAACCCACTCAATGAGAATAACTTGGTCCGTACTCCATCTCTTTCGACTGCTATGTTATTCACTTAATGATAAAGGTATCATCTATGCATCCGAAAACAGAAAGTCCTCTTTATTTGCAAATACGCAAAGACTGCTTTCTGAAATCTAGTGTATTGTCTTGCCAAGCCATTTGGAAGACACATACATTGATATAGCTGTACTCTCCACTAAAACCTGAGATCCTTTCTATTGTCTCTGCAGATGGGTATTGAGTAATCTCAAAGATCTAAGGAGCCCATGTAGGCCTCTTCATGTACCATATCAAAAGTAGTTTGCATCCTAAAATATTTGTAGGTAACACTGTCATTTAGATCTGATAAGTCTAAGATCATTCTTAATTTCTAATTAGGCTTTGGACATGTGACATATATTGGTCATCAACCTTATCACATATCTGTTATAAATACGAGGCAGGAATACTTCCACACACAACCGATGCTACCTTGAATATGACAAAAACGTGTCAGAACCAAACCGTTGCTATGCAATCTCTCGGGGGGGGGGGGGAACAAAAAAACAAAAACAAAAAAAAACTTATCACATATCTGTGTAATCCCTTGGATGAGAAGTTCTTTAACTACAATGTCAAGATTTACCCTCGCCTCTCGAGAGTCGAGATAACACAAAAGGCCTAGGTAGTTCCTTAAATTGTACCGGCAAATTATCGAACTCGATTTGAGCTCCAGCTACATTTTGGAAGATAAAAGGATTGTGTGTAATGTTCAGCCATTCAGTGAGATGGTATTTCGTGCAACCTGGTAGAAATGTACCATAATTTGGTTTATCCTACCCCTAATAAAAAAACGCCATAGACTTAACATAGGGAAATTTTATGTGGCAGGCCGTGACATAAAGTGTTTTTTATGCCACTAGAGTAATAACAATATTGACCAACCAGAGAGCAGGATGTCAGCTACTATGTTCTGTTGGTCATTGACTCAATATTTATCTTTTAGTAATACAAAAGCATAGACGAGGTAGGATAAATACGAAACCGAACTCGAGTTAGACTTGTCAATGTCTATGCCACTCTGGTCTGGTCTGCTCTGCTCCTCACTACACTCGGCTACGCCTCGTGTAGTAATATGCGACCTTCCCGTCGTGGCATAAACATTGTCAAGTCTAACTCTCGTTCGGTTTCTACTAAGTATTTAAGGAGTCACTCACCTATGATCTTGCTACTGTGACCCCTTTTTGAGAAATCCTTACTTGTTTCGGTTGTAGGGGGCTTGTCTAACCCGCACTTCAGCTTATAAGACAAGTTTTTAGCCTTGTAGCCATAGTCCTCCTTGTAGATGTTCTTTTGTTCTGCATTAAGTTCAAACATTTTCTTGGTCATCTTTTTTTTCCTTTTTTTTTTTTTAGATGTCTTTATTGATTTCGGCTTTGCAGCCGTTCTTCCAATACAATAGTATACTATCACCATGATAGATCTTGTCCTCCACTTTTTCATGGTCCCATTGAGATCCCCACCACCGAGCCACTCCAGCATAGCAGGGTTGTCATCAGACAACAAATTGCCCTACTTCTTATCCAGGTTCTACTTTGATAAAAAAAAAACTCCTGGTCTGAGTAGTGTCCAACATACAGGGGTGTCAGCATCCCTTGGAAAAATTCCCTGAAGTCATTTGCGACTCCCCTCCTCCCCCCCTCCCCCCCATCTTCTGGAGAAAAAAATATCAAAGACTTGGCACGTCTAGAGAGGGGCATATAGGGTGCCTCCTGCACCCGCCGGGTAGGTCGGGTAGCATGCCTGTGGTTAGCTTGACCTCATTACTGCACCCCCACTCAATCCCGGGGTGAACAATGATGCCTGTGTTGTGAACTTACACTCCCCCTACACATTCTAGGTTCTGATACGATTGGAGAGTCTCATGGGGGTTCAGGGAGTCACTGATATCCTATGGCGGTTTACCAGGCAGTCAGTGTGCATTCAGGGAGACCCCCTGACTCTGCAAGGCCCTTGGGCCCACAGGGGACCCCCAGTCAGGTACTGCGAGGTGGCTGTAACCGGCGCCGTGTGTGTGCCTCTCGCTGCCGGCCGCTAGCAGGTACCGCTGCCGGCCGCGGGTTGCCCACTAGTGGCCGCCTGTACATCACAGATCAGTGCAAATTTTGGATATATGTAGAGGTGAAGATAATCCCTGAAATCCTGAAATTCCCTGAGAACTGACATCCCTGAACATAACTCTGGACAAAATCAAGTTTGAGTCCATCAGACCAACATAGGCAGTTGTTAGAGGCACTGCTCCTTGTTCTCCATGCCAGGATTGTTCCAGTTTCTAAAGGGCCTAAGCTTGTTGGGCAACTCCCAACATTGCAGCGACAATATTTTGTTAAATTTCTGAAAAATACCTGTCAACTGATTGTGATTCCCTAGATGACACTCTGTTGAAAACCTTGTTCAACCTAGGTACCTGTGACATTAGCTGGTCTGGGGAACCAGTCCCGCTTCTCATTGACCGTGTCTTTTTGTTATTGCGGGCTAACCATGCGGGACACCATGGCCGATACCTCTGGTCTGGTCTTATCCTCGACGCTGCTGATCCTCTGGTGACACAGCCTCTTTTGAAAACTGTCAGCAGCCTCTTTCTGTGCGTCTTTTTTTTTTTCTTTTTTTTTCTTTTTCTTTGTTTACCCTGCCCCTGATCAGCCACAGAGGCTGGTTTGCGTACAGGGACAGCTGATTACATGATTCACTTAGATTACATAAGACATTGTAAATACAGTGCAATATACAATACGGGAATTTACAAACACGTTGCTTCTTACAACACCCAGCACCGTTTCACGTCGGTGCGGTTCCTCCAACATAGATATGATAGTATTACTCGATACTAGCCATGAGTTAACACCTCATTCACAAGTGCTAATATTGCTCCCTCAGCAAATATCCTTAGTATATATTTCAAGTATACAAACATACGAAGAAAAAAACCATCCATTGAGCTATGCATAAACACAACATCGTTTTAGGACAACCTAGTCCAGAATATCATATCTTCCTCGTCTTTGTAAAGCTGATCACACTCCAACTTCTCATCTAAAGCCTCAGAATTTCTGTGGCAAGCAGCTTGGCTAGACTTAACTGTCAGTTTTTTTTTGGTGTTTTTTTTTTATTGATATAGTTCGCCAATGATAATACATTTAGCGGTCTGCCACTATACCCTTTTTACACATATATTCCTTATGAGGTCCATCTAGATATCCTCATATTATACATTGTTGTAGATACTGTTAATCAAGTAAGTAGTGAAGTAGTAAATAACCATTGAGTGATACATTGGTATATCTATTTGATAAAGGTGATGACAGCATATATTACCATGGTATAGTCATGATATGATAATGGTATGATACGAGATATTAGTATCAAGTTACACACATGCCCTTGTTTAGGCAGCGTTCCGATTGATAGCATGATAATATGGTATATCAGTTTTACGAATCACCAGCCCTTGTTTAGGCAGTGCGGGACATTCTCTTTTATTTATTCTACCTCGTCTATGATTTTGTATTACTGAAAGATAAATATTGAGTCAATGACCAACAGAACTTTTTTTCATAGTAGCTGACATCCTGCTCTCTGATTGGTCAATATTGTTATTACTCTAGTGGCATAAAAAACACTTTATGTCACGGCCTGCCATATAAAATTTCCCTATGTTAAGTCAATGGCGGTTTTTTATTAGGGGTAGGATAATATAATATTATATCGTGCTACAAGTGCTGCCTGAGAGGATTGCGCAGCATCACGCTGAACTGTAAGCAGGACCCTGAATTGGTCCATTTGTCCTGAAGACAGCCTCCAGACTGATGGTTCTGGTTGCTGAACAATCTCTACCGACTGCTCTTCTCTCAACTGGGCAGGAGATTTCGGCTTGTCTAACATTTTAGACTTGGACTGGCTATGCCTCGGCCAAGTCCTTTCTCTTTGCTCGTCCGCCATGTTGTTAACATGCGGATAAAAAACAAATCTTCGTATGTCCACAAGACCCTGTGTTGTCAACACACAAAAACCACTTTACTTTACAGAAAAAGTGTTTAAGTGTATGGGCATAACTTTGAAGTCATCTCACGATTAGTAAATCCTCCAAAAATCAGATCATATTATTTACTGGAAAACGAGTGACTGACAATGATTTTACCCACGAGTTGTCACAGCTCGTACCTTGTGAGCCCTGTATCTCTGACATAGATATCTGACCAACCAGTGTGTATACATTCTGTCATTCCTGTCTATGTCGTTCATATTAATATCCATCTACCATTAATATCAACTAATCTTTCCCTAGCCACCAATTTATAATTTGTGTTTGTTCAAGTTCATACATTTTTGTCGATTCAGATGTCAATAAATTCCTTGCATGTTTCATATGGAAACTGCATCTTCTTACAATCCATGTATTTAATTTCGTCACCAAAACAATGAGTAACTTCGTAATTTAAACTTTATCATTAGCCAAGCAAACAGGAATATGTTAGAGCTATGATATTTGTGTTAGAGCTATGATATTTACATATATCTAATATGAGGGTTTACGGTAGAGTTTATGCCAACCTCAGAAAATTCCAATGGTCTAAATCCTGTTACTATCTGAGCACAAAAACGAATTACACAAGCGATATAACTTTCATAAGATGTTCAACCGACCTGGGAAGTAGGTATAGCATTCCTAGTGAATATACAACAATAAATAAACGATTATATAACTGGCTCGATCCATAGAAATATCTTAGTTGACATTCGAGCACCATTGACAGGAAATTGAGACGTGCAAATTCTACATCCAATCCGATACAATTATTGACAAAGTCCAAATAAAAAGAATAAAATATTCCCTGAGAACTGACATCCCTGAACATAACTCTGGACAAAATCAAGTTTGAGTCCATCAGACCAACATAGGCAGTTGTTAGAGGCACTGCTCCTTGTTCTCCATGCCAGGATTGTTCCAGTTTCTAAAGGGCCTAAGCTTGTTGGGCAACTCCCAACATTGCAGCGACAATATTTTGTTTGTTCATTGACCGTGTCTTTTTGTTATTGCGGGCTAACCATGCGGGACACCATGGCCGATACCTCTGGTCTGGTCTGATCCTCGACGCTGCTGATCCTCTGGTGACACAGCCTCTTTTGAAAACTGTCAGCAGCCTCTTTCTGTGCGTCTTCCTCGTCTTTGTAAAGCTGATCACACTCCAACTTCTCATCTAAAGCCTCAGAATTTCTGTGGCAAGCAGCTTGGCTAGACTTAGCTGTCAGTTTTGGTTTTTTTTTAAATTTTTTATTGATATAGTTCGCCAATGATAATACATTTAGCGGTCTGCCACTATACCCTTTTTACACATATATTCCTTATGAGGTCCATCTAGATATCCTCATATTATACCTGTATCTGAGCACAAAAACGAATTACACAAGCGATATAACTTTCATAAGATGTTCAACCGACCTGGGAAGTAGGTATAGCGTTCCTAGTGAATATACAACAATAAATAAACGATTATATAACTGGCTCGATCCATAGAAATATCTTAGTTGACATTCGAGCACCATTGACAGGAAATTGAGACGTGCAAATTCTACATCCAATCCCATACAATTATTGACAAAGTCCAAATAAATAGAATAAAATATTTCTCTGGTAGACACTTACTTTCGCAGGTTGCGCGGCAGTAGCTAGTCCCCCACCTTTCAGATGTTCAAGGTTTTTTCGGATGGTGTTGAGCTGTTGGATGGTTGCGCCTCCTCGCCACATGGCGCGGGTCACGTCTCCCATTTCCTGTAACGTGATAGGTGGTATGACAGCCGGCAGCAGCGCCGAACCCCCACCTGGTGGCCAATGGTATTCTCATCAGTGTATATCACATATCAATATACCCATAAATCTTTTTTTTCTTTTTTTTCCTTTTTTTTCGGCTTGCTCAAGAGGTGTTTTGCCACGTTTTAATAAAACATAAATCTTTTTAGTGTCACATTTAAGTATATCATATATAGATATTTTGCAATGAGGAATTATGATAATTCCTGATCCTAAAGAAGGTCGGCAAAGACTGAAACGTCGACTGGCTCAGGAATAACATTTGTTTTAGCAGGTTTTATTATTATTATTATTATTTTTTTTTTTTTTAGCAGGTTTTAGTGAATATTTTCGGAGTCGTCAATTCATTTGCGTATGACGGAGTTAGTCGGTTCTCTTCACCTTGGATTTTCAATAATATATATGGAGATTGACGCTTGTGCACCTTACTACACTCTTTGTTGTTTTGTGAAATCACGCTACAATACTTTACTAACATAAAACACATAACAGATATTGTGGTAGCCTACGTTCTATTACAAATGATTTTTGTTTATATCCCGAAACTTACTGTTTCTTAAACATCCCTATTTGCACTTCCTTCCTCTATCCATATTTGCTCACAAACGACAGGAGATGACAACCACTAAACTAAACCAATGTCACTAAAGAGACGCATACCTGTAATGAGGGTGAGGCAGATGTCTTTTTTGGTCAGAGATTTGGCGAGATTGTAGATGGCCATGGCTGCCTTGCGAGCATTCTCGTCCGGTATATTGTCCGTGGCCCCTTCATACACCACCAGACGACTGTCAGGCCTGAGCAACATGTCCCTGTCAGTATAAAGAAAAATCTAACAAATACTGAAGTATTCTTGGCACTGTAAACATGAAATCACACAATTTAGAATGTTATCCCACTCCTGAAACCAATCTGAATAGCTGAGGTTTACTAATAGACCCTATTGAGGTATCCCAGAATTCAGTCTGTTTACAGGTCCCGGTGTGCGCTGGTTACCGACGTTCTATGGCGATAGACCCTTGAACCGTCACCCACAATTATCCAGTTTAACCGTTTTTATAGATATTTAAATTGGAAATCCGATGTCAGAAATCGAAATTTCAGCAATTTCTACTTATCAATCCAAAATTATATTCAGGTTCTCCAAATATAAATCGGAAAACTACAGTTCATGTGGTTGTAGTCTGCCCAGTCAGTCGCGAGCGGAAATTGTATTTACCCTGGCAATAATAGGGAGTTTATTAACCTCTGGAGGGCGTATACGCTTTGCCTCGTGAAATTATTATGCAATCAAACTCATGGCTTATATATCAGTAAACCCTTACCCCTCTCATTGGTTTCTTCTATGAAAGGGTCTTTTCCCCCTTCTTCTATAAATGACAATCGCTAACCCATCAAAGAAGGTACACCAACAATTTTACATGTTATCAACATATTCCACTTGTCAGACTTTGACTATTAGTAAAGGAGGGCCATTTAACACATAGGAAGTGTTGAGATTGCAACTCAAATGAGTAAGTTCTTCTCAGGCATGTATGTGGAGTGTCTTGATTTGAAGAGTAGTTTATTGGGCAAAGTCCTAATGTAGGATGCTCCAGACATATATACAACATATAGCATTTCCATAGGGAGCCAAAGTAAACCCGCTGAAACCACAGATACCCACCTACAAAACACCGTTTCCGGTGGCCAGTAATAACGAGGCTTAGTGCTAAAGCTATGGGGGTTTGAGGGTAGACTTTCGTTTTTGGTCTCTTTTGTTACTTTTGAAGTGTAGTTTACTACTATCATCTCTGAATAACTCTGTTTCGAAACTACGATGACAGTTGTTAAGTTTATTAAAAATTTGGATCTAAAAGATTGCAGAATGACACATGTAATCTTGAACCTACATAGTCAAAGTACTGAGCGCCTATACCCGGAAATACTATTTTGTAACCGGCTATCTGTGGTTGCAATGGGTTCACTTTGGCTCCCTATAAACACCCTGGTACTTACGTCTTTCCATTTTCCAGGAGAATTTGGCGCATTCCGGTGGGAATGCTGATTATTCCTCCCACCACGTGATCTCCAAGCACATCCTCCGCTGCGCGGGCCATGCCCAACACAGCCTTTCCAAACCCGACAATGTGCACGTTGTGATTGAGCGGATACTTCACGTTACCGCAGACGAGAGAGTTTTTCTCAAAGGCCAGTGCCTTCCTGACCATGTTTGCTGGAAGCACAGAAGCCACGGCGCAGTCAAATATCTCCCGCGCATCACTTTTCAGGCTGTCACCAGGAGCCGCACCTGTTGAAGGGATTGTGCTCGCCACTGTGGACAAGCGGGCCTGCCAAACTCTACTGTAAGGAACTCCACACGAAAGCGCTGCCCGAAGATGAAGAAGAGACGAAATGTTGGGTAAATGGAAGACTTGCGAAATTAAGGCCATGTTGGCGGTTACTGTTGTGGCTGTTTATTCTACAAATGAACAACATACATGAATGAGCAACCTCATGGAATAGTCTCCCGTCAATTTATGATTGAATTCCTGCCTCTATTTTGATCCATACTATTCAATTGCGACCGGGGGTAGGAGTATAAAGAGACGTCACGAGTTTGTCTGAGTTTATTTATGCCACGCATTTTGTTGGCTCCATAATTTTACGAGTCGAAGACGAGTGACATTATGGAGCCAACAAAATGAGTGACATAAGTAAACTCAAACTCAAACGAGTGGTGTCTAGATTTTATCCTACCCCGTTTCTACATTTTTTCAGTATTAGAAAGTAGTGGCATAAACAACACTTTATGTCACACCCAGTAACATAAACAAATCCCATGTTAAGTCTATGGCGTTTTTTATTAGGGGTAGGATAATAGATATTACTTAGTTACGTTGATACGAGAAAATTTGTATAGGGTGAATCTTGGTGTAGGGCTTGGGTGTTCCTTACTCCTTCCCCTACACACACACACACACACACCATTGACTCCATCAATATATCCACATCTACATCTAACAAAACTGCCTAAAACAGTCTCATTTCAATCATTTTCAATTGGATACATCTTTGTTGATTTGATAATTGAAGTCATTTAACATTGCTGCGAATTGTGACCGTGTATGTACTTATTAAAGGCACGTTTGACATGAGAATTACTACCAAAGTGATTGATGGTACTGTAATGATAACACCAGAGAGGTAATCCAATGCACAAGCGTTAACAACTTTATTCAGGAAACACAGGCTACAGTGCCCGCCGGGAATAATTAGTATCAGAGTGTCAAATCCTCAAGAGGGCCGCACTTCAAGGACCTGGCACCGACTCTGTCACTCAGAACCAGAGTGCATGGATGAAAGTCGGGACTGATGAAAAAGTCGGAAACAAAAAACTAAAATAACTGGAGCGTATTCGGGAGGGGGGGGGGGGGCGACGCCCCCCCCCCCCCCCGAATACGCTCCAGTTATTTTGACGGAACTCTGACGGCACTCTGACGGCAGTGTCAACGGCCCTTGGCGCGTTTAACTGCCGCCAAAGTACTGACTGCAGAATTTAGCTTTATTTTATGATTTTCATACTTTGTTAATGATCATATTTCAAGATGCAGAAATTTCTGATTTCCGTCAATTGTCGGTAAACTTGCATCCCTGCAGAGTGCATGCGGAGAGAAGCAGCATGCTATATATGCAGGGATGTCAGTTAAGCCCAACGCACACTGTGCGATTTTTCCCGTTTTTAGCTTGACATTTGTCGCAGGTCACCTTTGCCTTAGAGGTAGCCATGTTGACCGTCAATCCCTCGGGGGCAGGGGGGGGAGGGGGACATATCCTGGACCGTCCAGGGAGAAAAACTTATTATAAAATAGTTCCTGATATCTAATTATCTAATGTTCTATCAATCCTATATGCACTGTCTATCTGATACGCTATCCTCACACTATCAATGAGCGATAATGAACATTGTGCATGTTAGACAGGTAAGTAGGATTAACATCTCTTTATTATCAGCGGCTATCTTGGTTCAATTTCTTTTTTTCCCAGTTTAACGTAAACTATTAGACTTCTTGGTTCCATGAGGATCAAACTTAAAGGAATTTAAGCTCATGAACAGAAATTAGGGAAAACTGGCTTAGTGCTGATTCCACCAACACACAAGATATTGGGAGATAAGTCACAATTTCGTTGTCTTGCTACATTTTGAATAATCGTGTGTATATTGGCCGCAATGTGTCTTCAGGTGTCGCAGTGGTGGAGCACAAAAATATACACATGACATCGCGAAAAGTATACATATCGTCACACACATCGCTCCACTGTAAGATATAAATGAAGGGAGTTTGACCACAAACCAACTGTCAACCCGAGAACTTGGTTCAGACATTTATTATTTAATTAACCGTTTCTATATCAGCCAATTGTTTCATTTTTTTATTGGTTAGTCCTGTTCTTGCCTACGTTTCGACCTGATGAGGTCTTCTTCAGGGCCAGGACAATAATGATAGAAAAGCTGGGGGAGGTCTACTGTATTAGATTATGATTTCGTGAAACGTGGCTATGACACCTCTACTACAAGCCGATGCTACCTTGATAATGACAACTTCCTGTCAATTTTGAACCAGGTTACTATGGTGTCTCCAGGTTGACAGTCGTTACCTGTGTGACAACAATCGCCGCCACCTTGGGAACGGGCTATCGCCGTGATCTCACTCTCCAACACAGTACTGTGTTGGGGATTTGTACACCAAGCACTTTCTTGGTGTTAGACTGTTAGAATTAACAGAATTGGTGGGGAATAAGTCAAGGTTTCATCCGGTTCGGACTCTTCAGGCATCTTAATTAATTTGGCTAGGTCAAGGCATGTGATGTTATCACTTTTGGGGGTCGGGATGATTCATCTTGGCCCATCCCAATCTATTAAAAAATAGAAAGGCTTTCTGGCGATGGTGTAACCTCCACCCTGTCAAAAAAAAAAAAAAAAAAAAACTGTATTAGATTATGGTTTAGTCACCAGGGTAACGAGGTTGCTGAGTAAACTACAGAGAGCATCATGGGAAATTTAAAAAAACAAAAAACTTCTTTATAGAGAGAAAAATTCATCTCCTGGTGGTGGAGTAAGGTACTTGAACCCTGGTAGGGGATCTTTATGACACTGTGTTTAGCTATCTATGCTTGGTGAGAGTACCATCATACTTAAGTCTTTGTGGCGAGTTAATATATGTCATAATAAATTTCTGGCAGTTCACAATATAATTGATCAAGTTTGGTAATCAAGGAAGAGCATGGCAATGTAAAGTATAAAGACATATTTAATATTTCAAATGAAATAGTAAATAGCATTAAGTATCACGAGAATATGGGAGCATTCATCAATAATGACAGGGGGTGCATAGTTTTTGGAACACCGAATGGTCTCCATGGGAATACCTACAAATAATTGCCCCCCCCCCCCCCCAATTTGGAATGCCCCCCAAAAAGATACCCCCCCCCCCCTCCCCCGAGGAATAGGGTAAAAGCACATGGGAGGTTAAAATTATGTAGCCTTTTTACGATAAGGGTTTCCTTCTTTACCTTGGAATAAACCTAGTTACAGTCAGTCATTTTTCAAAATTTTGACCAAGCTGAGGGGCTAAGTGGTAGGGATGTTCGCCTCAAGCATGGGAGGTCATGAGCTAAAACCCTGATCGGCTTATACCAAAGCCTTACACAAACATGTTACCCACTGCTCATTTGGCTTAACACCCACCATCAGAATGAGGAGTATGGGGCTAGGGCCCAAGTGGAAGAATGGCTGTATTGCCAAATTTGGTGATTGTACACACAATATTTTGCTTCATGAAAATTGCTTAAAAATGAAAAAAAAAGTGTATGGTTGAGGTCACACTTCCGATGGGTAATAATAACTGAAATTTGCTCTCTTGAAACACTGCCCAGCTTAAGTCGTTTGATTTGTTATTCATGGCATAAATACACTCTCTTCATCTGATGAGAAATAATCATCTTTTGAAGATATTCCTGTGAAGTAATTTTCCCATATCTGTGAACCTGTGTTCCACAGATGTTTAAATCGAGGTCTTTAGACCAGGTGTTAAACATAAGGGAATACAGATGAGGAATCAGAAGATTATAAACACTGGTTTACAGTTTTTTCATTACTATATACCTCAAAAACATTAAGATATTTATTTTATTTCAGCTGTTGGAGGCATTGCAAATCTTATTTGGGCACACACTGGTCAAGGCCTCATGTGTGTTTTGCCAAAAAGTTTTTAAGTCCAGCACAAACCCTTTCCAACTGCCACTTTTGGAAATACCCACTTCCAAGTTCAGAGCTGGTTTGTGATGTCATATAACTCTCCGACCCTATACTTAAGGTGGATATGAGGTTCTACATACAGACACAGGCAAATGCTTAATGTGTGATAGCATCAACCATTATGCAAACCTTTTTTAAGTTAGCTGCATTACTATATGATGCTATGATGACAGTTTGAGTTGATGCTCCTGGTGTCTATAGTTGTAAGATTCTGCTAATGTTCTAACCTGAAATCAGGGATGCAACCCCTGCCTCCGGTGGATCTGTCCGATAACCCTATTATCGCTACAATATGGTAGTCTTATTATAGGTTTGGGTTACAATCAGTCAATGGATAATTTTCTGTAATCCACTTGCACCCAGTAAACTTGCAACTACCTATTTGGATCCAAACATATTAAGCATCAGTGGGTGTTCAGGTATTTTGGTCTTGAGTGATCGTTCATGGTCAGCTAGGCATGCCTCTAAGACCCTGAGATACTGGCTCCCTGCTTTGTTCTCAATATCACAGTGAATAACATGCAGATAGTGAAGGGATAGTTTTCTGGAAGCATGCTGGAAGTTCAATGTGACCACTCCAAACTCTAGGAGATGTAATAGCGAGGGCAAGCACACTCTAATAAGCAGCAACAGGGGTGTTTTGTAACACTTGATGTTGTAGTAGCCTAAATGTTTCTAGTTCACTGATGTTGAAAAAAAGAATCTGAGACTGCATTGATTCTGGGACAAATGTACTAGTGTTTGTCCCTCCACATCAGTCAGTAAGTCTGAGGGAGGGTGCACACCCATCTTCCAGCAGAGAAACAGGGCCCTGTTTCATAAGCAGCGGAAGGTTCGTTATTAGCGGTTCCTTCGTTAATAGGGTGAGCACCCGTTGCATAAGCAGATAGGTTTTATGGGCTTGTCCGCTTCCTGAGTGAGCGGGAGGAAACGGTGCTAGGTTGCGTTGCATAACGCACTGCCGCTAATTCATGCGTCCGCTATTTTGGGCTAAAAGCTCCGGAAATATATGAGAGGGTCGACCCTCTCGTAAAGCCCTAGCAGCATTATAAACATTTATTTTTCAAACACAAAATTGCATTCAAATTGAACAATATTTGTAGCGAGTACTTCTTTTTGTATTCCATACCCTTATTCAAAATTTCATAATTTTTTGATGATTTTTTTTCATCTGTTTACTGAGAATTTCGTTTATTTCGGGAGCTTCTAGCCCAAAATAACGGACGCTATAAATATATATATATATAGGCTTCTCTTCTGTTTTGCTTCTTAAAAAAAAAACCCCAAAAAAACCAACTTTACCGCGGCCGGGAATCGTACCCGCCATCCCGAGATCAACAAACCAATATGCTAACCACTACACTTCCCGACAAGCCGCTATTATTCACTCTCTGAACATAGATCTTGTAGCCCATAAAAAGATAAGTAGCAAAAACATCTGCTGGGAGAGTGAAGTTGCACGAACAATGAACGGAAGCCATAAAATAATGAACGAACGAGACTTCTGAATAGCGAGTGGGGTTATGAAACGCAAAATTAATGGGTACGTTGTTCGTCTCGCTATTTCAGCCACTATTTAAAGGGTTCACTCGCTAAAACCTTCCGCAACTTATGAAACAGGGCCCAGGACTGTAACGAAAAACACTGAATAGGTAATTATCCGATTACTTACCTTTGGTTAAAGTATGAAGGAGAATTAAGGTTCTTGCGAGCCTAGGGACACATCTGAGTGCCCTACTATAGTTACTTTGTGCATTAATCATTACTACAGTAGAACAACTTAGCTGATTTTTTTTGTGATATGATGTGAATGCATTTCACTACAAAAATTAATTGTTGTCATTGAACACAAATATGGGAGTCTGCCTCATTGTTTAGCTAAAGACCTCGCCCCCCCCCCCTCCCCTGGAAGAAATAGTGAGAAAAAAAATCCCCCCCCCCCCCATGGAAATTCAAAAAGAAAGTTGCCCCCCCCCCCCCCTTGGAATACCAAAGAAAAGTTGCCCTCCCCCCTGCTATAATGGTTTAGAGACGCCTTGAGCCCCGCATGATTTGAGCCCTGGGCGCCTTGAGCCTACCCTGTGGATGCCTTGAGCCTACCCTTTTTGGAGGCCTTGAGCCTCTAGGTGTAAAAACTTTTAAATATCCTCATAAGTCATATCACCCCCCCCCCCCCCCTCCCGCCATTAATATTGACCGGTTATTGGCCCGCGGCAAATCTAAATCTTCTTACATAATTATCCACGAATTTGCGAAAGTGCAAATTCAGTAGTCGTACCTGTCAATAAGCATGAGGTAACGCTTGCATGTTGGCTTACATGTGCTTAAAATTGGTTATCTCTCTTTGCCTTTGGCGTTTGTTGTGCTTGTGACACTGACACTGTGACAGTGTGACAGATCAGAATCTCTCACCAGAACTTGCAGAAGCCCAAACGAATGTACTGAAAAAAAAGAAGAAATTGCCGTGCAGAACTCGGCCCGACAACAATATATCGAACCCATGTCCATGCACAATGTATAGAAAGTACTTTCAAAAGGTGTTACTGTGATCTTACCTTTTGCAAATAACTTTAGGATTTCTTGTCCACAGTTTTCATCTTGAGGTTGACCCATAAATTTTCTGTTTTGATACGGGCGCGCCTCCTGGCGGAAGACGAATAAACTTTGCCTTGAATTGCCTCGTGATTGAATGGAATACTTTTCAGGAATGTGGTCTGTTTATGAAAATACACATGAAGAGTAATGTCGGTCTTATATTCATAATAATAAATATATTATATGTCAATTTTCTTTGTAATGATAACAATGAATATTGAATGGTAAATCTGATTTAATGCTCGATGCCTACAATATTTTTGAGGCAAGCAGCGTCAGGGAATCCATGTTGTAAAGTGCAAAGTGTGTTGCACACCACTCCCAACAAATTACATGTTTTTGGGATATTCCTCAGTTGTAGCAAAGTCTTTGTCTGTGCATTTGATCTTTAAGTTGACCCACTGATCGATACATTGAAACTTGGGCCCTGATTTGAAGTGGCAGCCTTACAAGACGAAGTGGCTTTCCAACCGTCTTTGATGAAGCCAGTCAGTGGCTTTATGTCGAAAACAGGATGAAGCTGACAGATATGGTCGTCCGTAGCTTTCGGGTTGCAAAGGTTTTCAGAGAAAACACAGATCGAATCAATAGCATAGACTTTGCTGCGAATGGCGAAACTTTGATATCAAGCAGTGATGATGATTCCATTGTAATTTACGACTGTCAAAACGGAACGTAAGTGCACGTGTGCAGGATGTTTCCTTCAACATGAAAATTGTCCTGTCTGGACAGAGGCTGCCATGTGCATGCATATTAGTTCTCATTATCTGTGCAAAATTTAGTTAAAATAACTAGTTCTGGATTATGACATTAATGGAGATTTTTTTAGTTATACTAAGACCATTCAGTGTGACAAGTGGGAGTAGTCCCAGGTCTATTTTGCTATGCGTCTCTCTAAACGGCCTCATGAGTAAAATATAGACTAGATCTTGCTCAGTTGCTGGGTGCACAACGAAAACGAGATGTGCTTATATTACATGCCCAGTAAGGAAACCGAGGTAATAACTATTTATACTAAATTCAATAGCTCAATAACTTCGAGCGCAAAAATGTATTGTTTGGGTACAAAGTGTGCATGCAGTCTACTATATTTTACATGGTCACCAAAATACACCGGATGAAATCGTAACGTTTCCGTATATTGGGGTGGGCAAAAAAATCCCAATGCTAAAATATGAGATCTCCCATATTCGTATTTACTTTTTCTCAACATTATTTCAAGTTATTTTGATCATATTTCAGTCCAAAGCGAACGTTGAACAGTAAGAAGTATGGTGTCGACCTCATCCACTTCACACACTCACTCACCACGGCTGTACACAGTTCAACAAAAGTTGATGGTATGATTTTTTTTATAATCTTAATTGTTTTGTCAATAATGTTCTTTGTCTACTAATTCAAATACTTTCAGAATAGATGATATCGGGTATTTTTGTGATAAAATCATTCTGATTGTTGGCTTATTAAGAATATTCTACCAGTCTTCACAATTTTTCCAATTTTAGATTTGGTTATCTTCATATGAAGCTCTCTCAAATCCAACTTCCATCACGCAAGATATTAAAAGACGACAGATATGAGTAGATTCTGAACATGAGTAACCTCTGTTACAAAATATCTTATAAATGAATGATCGGTGCTTATTGCATAAAATGGTTTTAATTTCTTTGATGCTTGAGAGAATGAGTCATTAAAAAGGTTTGACAAACCATTGTTGTTTCCAGATACCATCCGGTACTTGTCACTTCATGATAACAAATACATCAGGTACTTCCCTGGTCATACTAAAAAGTAAGTATTATTAATTTCGAGACATTAAAATTTGAAAATTCACTATAAGATCTTTCTTTTTTGAAAGAAGTGGATAAAAGTAATTTTTTTCAAAATACTAAACACAATCGTGATTATTACAGGCCATCGTACACATGATTTATATACTGTCACTTTATATGTTATATTACTAATTTGCTGTGCAATGCACTTTTTGCTATTGAATCATTCCATTAAAAGTAATCTCAACTGGATAGACTCAACACTGTCATGCATTGATCCCTAGTCATTTCTGAATTAAGTGTTGTATGGTATTTTGTAGGGTGGTGACACTATCAATGTCACCCATTGACGACACATTTCTGTCGGGATCATTGGACAAAACTATACGGTTATGGGATTTACGGTCACCAAATTGTCAGGTATGTATAAATTTTGGTTCTTTTAATGTAAATACTGTTTTGAATCACTATTTTTGTAAATGCACTTCTTGAATCCAAGTTTGAAAGAACACAGGGGACGTTAAACTACCAAAACAAAAGAACAATCCTTGAGTGCTAGATTTTAACCTTTTTTAGGATAGGCTTGTACATATCCATATATTAATTGTAAACATAGCATGTAGAGCTATTAAAGTGCTCGGCATCACATGAAATGTAATACTTTATAAGTTGACCAAATACAGGAATTATCTCGTCTTCGGTATTCACTACATTGGTAAATTCATTTGATCGCAAGTTTGTAATTTCATTTGCTCCTCTATCAAATCTAGGTTGTAGCTGAAATATCTACAGAATGGGGAAACTAGTGTCTTATTACGTGACAGAGAAAAAATAGAAAACCCCGCTTAAGGGGGGGGGGGGGCACCCTCCGTTCCGAGCAAAGTGTTCCCTTAAACGGCGTTTTCAGTCAGTCAATGGTTATATGGGTCATTGTACGGAAAAACATACTTTATCAGCTTTAGAACAGAATAAAATTAGTTTGCTATGGTGGACAAATCCCATTTCTTCTCAAAATATATATTTAGCTATAAGAAAAATGTAACTTTACTTATTTACTAACAATTGTTAGGTTATGGCACAACTTTGAAAAATAAGTTATCTTCTCAAGGACATTCGATATTGGACTCTCTTTATCTCGAGAATTTTTTAAAGCATATGTGAATGTAGATTTTCATTATCAAAAAATGCTCTTGGTAAAGCCAAGTATATCATCTAACACCATGGAAAATATGAAGTCTCTCATGTGAGTATAAGTATTGATTTGGCACCATGGAAAGAATGCAGTATAAGTAAAATTTGTAGAGAAGTATTTTAGCATTTAGGAATGTTCGGTATCAAAAAGTATAAAATGTTATGCACCTTACACGGGAGTTGTCTTTTGTAGCAGGAAGTCTATATTTTCGGGATTTATTGTAATCACTCTTGACTAACCATTGTCGAATTTTCAGTTTGAAATACACGTATCTAACGTTTCATACTGAATATTCTCTTTTTTAATAAGGCTCTAGGGATTTAGTTAATCAATTGAAACAACTGTAGTTTATATTTATCATAACATGAAGGATTGGTAGATGTGATAACTTTGATTTATTTGGTTGGTATTAAGTCATCATCGACTTATTAAGTGAGTTGTTGATATATTTTTTTTTTTTTTAAATAGTTAAATTTACATGTTATTACAGGTTTTAATGACTCAAAAGTTCTAAAATTTAAGCAACTACATGGTTTTAGCACCTTTGACTTTCACACTTGCTGAGGGCGGCGTGTAAGCACATACCATAAACATTAGACTGATATAATCTGGAGTGTCGTCCCAACACTGTACCATCATATTTGATAGGTGTCCCTCCAAAGCATCCCTTTAAGTGGGGTTAAGAAACATTCCATACCGAAATAGCTGTCCCCTTAAGCGTGCTGCCCTCTGAAGCTAGGTTAAAATAAACTCTTAATAGAAGGACAATTTTCTGTTCTAAGCAAATTGTCTCCTTAAGCGGGGTGACCCGGAAGCTGGGGTTTACTGTATTACAATATTTATATCATGTACTAGCTTTTTATAAATCTGGGGCCAAAATCGGCAATGATTTTGTCCTCTGTTTAGGGACTTCATTGAGGGTGTCTTTTCCTAGATAAAGTGTGATGAGAAGATAAGGAGACGCTTAGCTTTGTGGCCAGCATGCTTGGGACCCTATGCTTCGTAAATTGGACATTACACATTGTTTCGTATAATAGCGACCTCGGACACTACGCTGTTGTGTTTTTCAAAGGCAAATAATACACATTATTTACATTTTATGAAACTTCTACATTTCTTTTACACAGAGTTTAGATGAAATATTCAACCCCTCATTTCCCATTGATGTTTGGGTGGGGTTGATTACATTGGCTATACAGGGTTATTTTTTCAGTTTGACCTTTCAGGTCAAAGACTGAAATACTTATGGGGAGAGGGGGGTACAGGAATCGTTGATGTTTTTTTACAGATGCTAATTATAGTCCTTGTTGCCGAGGTAAATCAAATATTCAGGAATCATGAATGATTATACCCCTTCCTGACACTGGTCTCAGTCCCGTCTCCTACCCACCTTTCACTGCTTGTATGAATAGACTGTATCCAGCCTACCCCCACCTTGCTCTAGGGCATGTGTCAGGGTTATTGAGGCTTTCACACCACACCACCACTGTTGCAGAATAAGACCGGCGTGTGCCGGGGTTAATCAAATATTCCCATTTTGCATGGGGCACGCCACCTGCGAGTAAGCGTTCATTGAATCGTAACAGTTGCGGGCCACGTCTGGTGACATGGGTGTGTGTTATTTTTGTATTGGTCAAGGTTCCCTCTCCACTGTATACGTCGGCAACAAGGCTTATAAATAACATGTAAAAACTCTGGCCACCTGCAAGTAACTCCCGCATGTTCCGGGGTTAACGCGTGATAGCCTCAGTATCCAGTATAATAAAATATTCAGGAATCATGAATAATTGTCTGTGGACAGTTAGTTCTCACGTTTTGCACTGGGCACGCCACCAGCAAGTAGGCGTTTATGAACCGTAACAGGTGTGGGGTGTGCTATTTTCGTATTGGTCAAGGTTCCCTCTCCACTGTATATGTCGGAAACAAGGATAATTATTCATGATTCTTGAAAACTCAATTAAGCGCCTGTGCCAATCATGGTTCAATGAACACCTACCCCAGCAAATGTGGAACTATGAATAACATACATAAAACGATTACTCCATCGCCACTGCACTTGGAGACAGAATCTTGACCAATACAAAAATAGCACACCCCTATGGCACCACACGTAGCCCAGACACATTGGGTAGGAGAGGGGACTACCCAAAACTATTTTAAAGAAGATAAAAAGACAGTTTCATCCATCTTCATTCCAGGGTTTGATGCACCTTCCAGGACGACCAGTGGCAGCGTTCGACCCCGAAGGGCTCATTTTTGCAGCTGGAATAAACTCAGAATCTGTAAAGTTATACGATCTTCGGTCCTTTGACAAGGTAAGATAAAGAACTAAGTGAATTGAATATGACAAGTAGTAGCAAATCAGCTTTGGAGTTTTGGTGATATTCTTTCTTTTTTCCCCACATGGTTTCTTCTATTCCTAAATCAGTCAACTGATTATACTTGGCTGTGGTTTCAGGCTTATTGGCTTTTGTTATGGCCAACTGTGGTACCCACTGCTTGTAGAGTCACTAGGTGACTTCATTTTTGTTTTTTATAGTCAACTGAGTACAGATAGGAATGTGGTTTTTGTTTAGAACAGATGGTATTATGGTCATACAATTTCTTACAGATTTTAAAATTTGACATGGATTTAAAAAAAAGATATTTCAATTGGGGGTTGGGGTTGAGTCCCAGGTCCAATTTTAAAAACTCTTTTTATGGGCATATTTCTACCCCTAGAACTGGTTCTATCATAATATAATAATGATGTACCTCATTTGAAAGAGAATAAAAAACAGTAGTTGATAGGAAGTAGACCTTTCTAGGTAGATTCTATATTTACAGAAATATTCAAGTATTTGTTAAAATTGGGAAGGATTTGGGGTGAAATGGGCATACTAAAACATGCTTACTCAATATTGATTTAAAATGAGCATTAGTGTTACATATACTATTTCCATAAGTGGCACTGACAGTTGCTTACATCCGAGGAAGTAGCATGATTATGAGGTGAAACTTATATTTTGCAGCTAACTCCCACCAGTAGGCTCTTTGAGTCATATCACTCTCCAAGAATTGGCACATGCCTCATACCTATAGCCTTATAAGAACACTAATTATCTGGTTTGAGCTCAGCCTCACTTTGACTATGGGACTATGGAGCCTGTAGTATGGCCAACTAACACCAGGTGGGGCCCTAACTAAGTACAGGAAGGTATATGATTTCTTTGTTTTTTTCTGGTCCCTAGACTTGTTCAAGTCTTTGTTTATGGACCTCAAACTACTTTATGAACTTTCATAAACACCTGACAGGCCCAGTAATCAAAGACTTGTAAGATATGCACAAAATTCTTCAAGTTTCTCCTATGGTTACTGGACACCTTCCCCCTCCCCTGTACCTCCAATTCCTGTTGGGCTTCCTTGATATCATAGTGATTAATTATTGGCAGACCTTGTATTGAGTTTTAAATGCGTCCACCTGTTGATTTTTCCTTTAAAGGCTAATATTTCTATTTCAAAATGCAGTCATAGCTCTTGTTCTATGTCTTAAGCATGGAAAACAATGTACAACTCTGATTCATAATGGCGAATGAGATCAATATTGTCAATTTCAAATAATTAAAATGAAAATAACTTTCCGGGACATTGTCTTCGAGTTTAATTTTAGTTGACCTGGAAATCTGTAAGGACTATATTTACGGAATCAACCCCCCCCCCCCCCCCCCCCCCCGCAGAGATTCTGACACATCAGAATCTCCAGGTAGGGAATTCCAGGCGCTTTATATATTTCCTACTATATTAACTCAACTTTTTTAGGCTTGTAACGTTCAAGCTATTAAAAAAAATTAGAACGGAAAAGCGCCTGGCTTTTGGCAGTATTCCTAATATTATCAGTAATAAGAAACGAAAGACGTAGAAACCAAGAGCATGGACAATCAATTTTTGGTGCAACCGGAAGGAGAATTCTCCGAAAGAGCATAGAGATTGATTAAACAAAATATGAAGTTGATACATATTCGTTTTGATGTTGATGGGGCTAATGACCATGTGTTTCCACTGTCTCCCTCCAATCTAGGGTCCTTTCGCCACATTTAAATTCCAACAAGACAAAGACTGTGATTGGACGGGCTTGAAATTCAGTCCTGATGGAAAACTGATTCTAATTTCAACAAATGGTTCAGTCGTGCGGTTAGTAGACGCCTTCCAAGGGACGCCGCTACAGACATTTACGGTAAGTATCTGTAACATGGGCCACCATGTTTACCGTATACTTAAGGGCTGATGTTCGGCAGTTTTATAGATGCATACCCTTATTATAGTTCTTTCGACCCCAAAGTCGTTAATAGCTATTCCACTTGACGTACCAAAAATATTACATTCTCCTTTTGTATTGAAAAAATGCACACACTTGCCTCATTTACTTTTGAATTAAATCTTTCTATGTCTTAGGTGGTCTTGGAAGAACTTATTTTGGATTTGATGTTCAGGGATGCCAGTGTTCAGGCTATTTCAGGTCTTCAGGTTTAGTCCTCAACTGGAAAAAAACCCATTAACTCTCCAAAAATGTTGAACCAAGACCTTTGTAGGGAGGGTAAACATAAAGGTTGTTCTTTTTTCTCCATTTTTACAATGGGGTTCCGGAATTCATATTTCAAAACGAACTACACTACTAACCACAGGTGGCAGCTCTCTATTTTTTCATAGAAATAATCTTTTTCATGCCAACATATATAGTTCTTTTTTCGTATACACAACAAAAATACAGACACCGACCCTCAGCTCCATGTTGTTACCGACACCGACATGTTTTCCATGTCTTCTGACTTTTGGAGGCAGCAATTCTGCATTAAAAATATTTCCACTGACATCTTTGAAATTGAACTTGACTCGCCTAGATCTGAATAACATAAATAAGAACAAAATGATAAAGGCACTTTTTACAGCAACAAAAGACAAAGGTAGTCATAGGCATAGATAAATGCAAATGTTAAGCAAAGATATAACTCAGTGATATGCATAATACTATTTGGTTTCCAGTTTTCCGAGGAAATCCACTATTCTATTTTCAGTTTATAAAAATCTTCTTCCTTATGCTAGATAGTGAAAATTAATATAAATCTAGCCTTATTCACGGCAATAGCACATTGGGTCGAACCATCCCACATACCCCAGTCCCATGTCATGGCCGACACAGATGTATATTCCATGTTTTCTCGGGTGTCTCAGATGAAGCAAAACCCACATAAAATATTTCCACTTTTTTTCTGATCCCAGCCGACATTTCTGATTATTTTAATTATAGTAAATAAAAACATTTACAAACAACCAAGTCAACCACCATCTAAATCGAGTATGATATAGACGGATGAAGTTTATGGTAAATTCTACACTAGGTATTGGTATTTATCCTACCCCTAATATAAAATCCCATAGGCTTAACATTGGGTTTCCGTATGCCACGCTGACTGGCATACAGAGTTTTATATGCCAGTAGTGGCATACAGCATTCTTATCACGTAATATTCCAAAATCGAGGAGATAGGGTAGGATAAAATCAAAACCTGATTCGTTTTAATCTTGGCCACCGCATTCCACTCCTGAAGTTTTGGCTCCGGACTTCACTCGGCATCGCCTCATGAAGTCACTTTACCAAACTCCAGTCGTGGAATACGGAGGCCAAGATTAAACCTCATCCAGTTTTACGATAGAGCTAATTTTGTAATTTGACGAATGAGGAAGTCTGATATTGGCCAACATGTGGCTGTTAAAATTGAGCTGGGTCAGAATGAGTGAGCGGACTGTGACCCGCATATACAGCCAGGTTAGTTTCACCCCTCATGCTATGTAGACGGTCTTATTCGGATTACATAGACAATAATCGATGGTTTCGTGGACAGGCGGCCGTAAACCACAAGGGGTCAACCGCGAATGGTTTACAGAGTCGCCTGTCCACAAAATCATCGTTTGTTGTATTTATTATCCATCTTTTCGAATGAATTAAACCCAGTAATTGCCAGATTAACGGGTATAACGATAGGAACTATTTCTTCGCACTATAGAAAAAGGGACTATTTTCCCCGTATACCATGGTTTTGAGGCCGTATACCACAGGTTTGAATCCGTATACCACAGTTATGGTATCTGACAGGTTTTATACAATGGGTCGTGGTTTACTGAGTCCCCATACATTTTCAATGGGGGCTTTTTTTACTTATTAGGTGGGAACACACTGGATAAAATGAGGTGTTGATATTTCAGGGTTCTTTATCGGAAACCTCACTGGCATCCCTGTGCAAGTAATGGACTACTGGTCAGCATATCGTCTGCAAAGAAATAAGTTTCATTGTATTTACTCTTACAGGGTCATACCAATATGAAAGGATTATCACTAGAGGCATCATTCAGTCCAGATTCACAATTTGTATTCAGCGGTAAGTAGGATAAAGATATACTTAAAGACTCTTTGTTTCATTAAAATATTATCGCGCATGGGGCATATCCAGATACACTACCTACATTTGGGAGAGGTTATAGACTTTCAACTTTCAGTGTATTTGAAGAGTGCCCTGCTGACCACGACCAATCACTTCAGACCGAAATACCTCATTGACCCTTGGTGATTGGTATATTTGGACCTTATAATTATATAGAACTGCATCGAGAATCGTATAAATAGACAATACTCCACAAGTTTGGATGGGCTGCAATCGTCATCGAGGCGAAGCCGACCGACGATTTCGGCCCATACAAATGAGTGGAGTTGTGTCTATTTATGATTCGAGTGCAGTTCTGGATTTATCTCACCCCTTTTTATCAAATTAAATATCATCAAACTATCACAATAATTAGAAAAGACTTAGCAAATCCACTACGCCATGGCCGTGGCGTAGTGTTGTCACTTTACGGGGGTGATCGTTGAGTATTTTTTTCTAATGTTATTCCTATGGCTAAACTTGTACCAGAGGTGAGATAAAGGCAGTTATAGAAGTGGTCAGTTGCCAAGGGGGTTAAATCGAATGACACACATACTATAAAACCAAATACTTTTGAATGTTACTCATTCATCAATGAATAACATTCCATTTGTTCCTAGTTTATGTTCCACAAAGTCATTTCGAATTCCACAAATCTCTTTTCCTATCAAAAAAGAAAAGTTACCTGGCAAAGTTCTTGTCAAATCCCTGGATCGGGTTTTCTTTCTTAATCAACTTGCCGACTGATTGTTTTGTTTTGGTAATCATATATATGGTAAAAAAAAAAAAAAAAAAAAATTGTAATCATATATATGGGTTTCCAGGATCGACGGATGGGAAGGTTCACTGTTGGAATACAGAGACAGGAGGCAAGGTAGTGACACTCACGTGCGAGCATACAGGACCAGTACAGTGCGTGCAATTCAACCCCAAGTATATGATGCTCGCCAGCGCCTGCTCAAATATGGTACGTCTGAGAGCCCCAAAATATATTTTCTCATAGTGTATGTGTAACAGTATGATACAAGGAAATACAACAATATAACAGTAACAGTGGTAGCAATTCGTCACTAGAAATACCATCTTGCTACCGGCCCTTTATCGCCTCACGTGTTTGGCTTCAATCAATTGAAAACTGGCCCATTTTATACTTTCCTCCTATACACAACAACACTTAGATACAGGGATGCAAGTTTGCCGACAATTGACGGAAATTAGAAATTTCTGCATCTTGAAATATGATCATTAACAAAGTATGAAAATTTTAAATAAAACTAAATTCCAAGAAATTCTGGCAGCAGGCTCTCACCAACGGCGTATAAACCTCCAGTCAGTACTTTGGCGGCAGTTAAACACGCCAAGGGCCGTTGACACTGTCGTCAGAGTTCCGTCAAGTGCAGAAATTTTGTTTGGCGGCCCCCCCCCCCCCCCCCCCCCCCCCCCGAATACGCCCCAGTTTTTTTTGTGTTTTTGTTTCCGACTTAATCATCACTCCCGACTTTCATCCCTGTAGATATAACCCACTATTGTCATTCCTTTGCAGGCTTTCTGGTTGCCGCAGATCGACGAGTAGGTCTAGAGTACAAGGACATTCATGGTCATCTCCAGGCATCCACTCAAGACACAAGTTTAAAACGGAGCTCATCGCGTGCACACTTCACCACAGACCACTAATTGTAGCAAGTCTATATGGTATTGACTGAGGCCCCGCCCAGCAGGGTCCAGTTTATTTGTTGTGGATAGCCACATTATCCACAACTTATTTTATCTGAAACTTCTTTGCTGATAACATTTGAACCCCCGTTGCGTCAACTGGCGATATCTTAATGCAACATCTGTGACCAAGTCAAGGCGAGTTTTACTTGCATCTTTATATATTATATTTTTCATCAGTAATCTATGTTACATACCAGTGGTTGTGCAAAATATGTTTTCGCCGATATCCAACCATGTTTGGTGAGCCGTGTTGATTTGTTAGTAGGGGAAACGTCGATGGTCCTTATTTGCATGATATCCTTTTTTTTTTCTCTTGAGAGACAGAATTGATATAGAATTATTTTGTAGATGCGTTGTTGGCTGTAAATGGGGGAAGGGAAAGCAGAAAGAGGGATTTGAGGGAAGGAGGGAACCGGGAGTTGTTCATGTTAGTTTGCTGTAGCTGTTTCACAGTGGTGAATGTCTTCACTGTACATCTTAGTCACTAACAAAACACGTGGGAGCAAACGACATTTTATTGATTGTCATAATCCTTACCTCAAGGTCACGCTGGTTTTCAGTTAGAGGGCGCAGGGAGCTCGAGCCAGTGTGAGAGTACATGAGTAAGAACGGTCTTGCTAACAAAGACTGCCAATTTCTATTATTTCCGAGCGAAGTTTTCTTTCCTCCCGAATCACTCGCGTAGAACGGACATTTTGTGTGTATATTCTTTCGGTCATTGTCTTTTACTGTTGTTTGTGTGTGTGCGTGTGTTGTCGGGAGTTGACGCTAGATTGTTCTGGTCCTAAGTTTGAAACAATATGTTAATTAGGACATAGTACCTTACGCCAGAACGTTTATGGAAAAATGAGAAGACAAACAGAATAAATCATGCGTCCCCAATTAATAGGAGGTTGAGATAAGGATTGTTCCTATATATTTTTTACGGTCCCACATCAAATAACATCCGCTCAATATGAAACAAAGAATAGGTACTTTTATTAAACAACATACTTAGTGCATGCTTTCAACTTTAGACAATAAATGGCGACTTAGTCTATATGTAATGTAAATTCGAGATACAAATTTTGTGTTTCTAGAGGAAAATACAGTCAAATCTCATCACAAGACAAATTACATAGTGAATAAAAGCTCGTTGCAAACGAGGCAACCTATCCCAACATCTCCGTTTAAACTTACTTCCTCTATGAATCCCATTTTTGTATGTAGAATTAGGATTGGAAAACACAGAAAGATATGAATCTAAAAAGTCTTCAAAATAAAGTATGTGCTGCAGTTTATTTTAATAACTGAACTAATAATTGTACCCCGTATATATAATCATATCGTTCGCAGCGTACAATGTGTCAAACACTATGACTTGAAGATTTCACCTTGTATACATCTTTTTATCTGGAAGTACAGCGTTCTTTTTGAGTAATTTCCCTCTAAATATTCAAAAGAGAAAATTTGGACCAGAAAGATATCCCTTTGTATAACTAAAACTTTCTATAGGGCACAGAGTGATTGCTAGTTCTGCCATCATCCGCCAGGAAATTGTAAGATAGCGCCACTGTAGTCGGGGGGCAACCACTGTTATCGGTTGTTATAACCAATAGTTAATATTGAGTCATGGTTAAAATTCTTCCAAGGCAGGGCCCAAAAAATACTTTTGATAAAATCCATTAATAACCGATGGCGTCGGGGGCAAGATGGCCGCGTCCATAGAACAATGGCTATGTGCCCCATAAACTAGGCTAGTTTTCGCCTTGCTTGTAGTAAGGAGGTTTTACTGTATAGAATCAAGCACAAGGAGTTCTCATTTTGCTTGGATATGTTGGTTTATGTTTTATTGATGATTATTGCATCGCTGCGTGTCCTGATGAGAAATCTACAAGATCCCTACTGATTACATATCTTGAGCAATATTGTGCGTTGACAGGGTTTTCACACAGTTGGTAGGTTGTACTAGCATTAGATTACATTATAAGTAATTTTGATACTGAGCCTCAATCGAGTAAGCTATGAAAGTTCTACTTATGGTCACAAGGAGGAGTGTTCTTATGTCATTTCTTTTTGTCAAAACGCCAAAAAATAGAATTCAACTACTCGCCCTCGATCGAAAATGAATGTGAATAGATTTTAATAGATAACTACTTCCGCTCGTATGTTTTCATTCACAATAGAATAATACTTTTATACACACACAATATATATCTGTATGCCTACTCTCTTGTGATATTGGCGAGGTTAGTTCCGTTATTTGTATAAAGAAAGTTGATAAAAGGCGTTACAAAGGGCTGACTTCTACTGAACAAAAAAGACTCACATTTCTCAATTGTTCTGTGTTCTGGTTTCATTGAATGTCCACATCTCTCTTTTTGGACCCAAAGGCGTGAAGCTAGTAGATGCAGTGTGGTATTACAAGGTATTTTAAAATGAAATCGGATTTCTTATCGCTACAAGGCAAAGTGTGGTTGTGCTTATAAATGTTTGTGACGCATTTACAGAAAACCTATGCATATTTCTAAATTCTTCACTTAATAACGGGAGGTACCTCCGAGATAATAGCCTCATTGCAAAAAATATACAATAAGGCTCCCTCGGTACGTTCACCCACAAACAAATGCATCTCCCTTTGTTGAAAAAGAGATGACAGACAAATTGTTTTGTTTTATCAAGAAAGTAGCAAAACCATAAGTTCTGGTTCTCAAGGAGTCAAAACATATGTAAGAATGTATACGTATGCAGGGATGTCAGTTTTCCTTGTTTCCGCGGAAATCCGTGTTTTCATTTTTTAAATGTAAAATCCCTTTTCTTGTGAAAAATGAACATATAACAACACAGAGTAGAGAGATATAACTACTATATTACCCATATAAGTAAAAAGCCTTGATCCCCAACTCTACCTACCCACAGACTCTTCATAGAAGCATATATGTTTAGTAATAATAACATTACTTATATCCATTCCCGGTGTTTTTGTTGTATACATGTGAGGTTTACACCCTGAATTGTCATGGGAAATATTTCCTTGTTTTTTTCTGACCCCAACTGACATCCCTGCGTATGCCTTTGATACCAAAAAGCTACGTGTATCTCTTAAGAACATGCATCACAGTCACCCAATAGTCATAACAGTTAGGAAAGAAACTTGTCACCACAGTTGTAATTTGACTTTGAAGTTTTCTGGTACGGTACTACCTTAGACATATATCATGATATCTCAAATCACCATTGTAGAAATATGCCTTGAGACATGTCAAACTATGCCTTTAGATTTCAAACCAAACCTAACCTAAAATTTGGTATACACATGTGTTTTAAGAATGACTCGGTATTGACCATATCATCTCGTAGTATCATCCACAGAATTTACTATCAAATTTATAGGGATTCTTCATTAAGTTAGGCATCATGAAGAAAATCCCAATTCAGCTGTCAAAATTAACCAATATTTGTCAAGGCTTAACTGGCAAAAGAAAAATGACTGCCATACTTGCTGATGTTATTGAAGGTTTAACCGTCGAAATATCACTGTCAAATTTAAGCATGATGCTTTGAGGTATCGCTGTTATAATTCGTCACAGCCTGTCAAGGCATACCATAAGCAAATGTCACCTTGATATCTAAAAGTTTCAACGAAAGTTACCATAGCGTCTGAGTTAGTTTCTCTGTCAACATCTACATCAAACAAAGCACATTGCACGGGACGAAATTTCATTGTGCATCGGTGGTGATATCGTGCATTATCCTACCCCTAATAAAAAACGCCATAGGCTTAACATGGGATTTGTTTATGTCACCGGTGTGACATAAAGTGCTGTTTATGCCACTACTTTCTGATACTGAAAAAATATGGAAACGGGGTAGGATAAAATCTAGATGCCACTCGTTTGAGTTTGAGCTTATTTATGCCACGCATTTTGTTGGCTCCATAATGTCACTCGTCTTCAACTCGTGAAATTATGGAGCCAACAAAATGCGTGGCATAAATAAACTCAGACTCAAACTCGTGACGTCTCTTCATATTATCCTTCGTATTGTTGACCACAGGACAGCCTGTAGAATACATAAACACAAAACAGGAATCTCAAATCTCACCGCGGTCATAACTGGCAGTGTTACACCGTACTGCACGGAAATATATAGCCACAGCTTCAGTGGTGAAAGGCCTTAAACGCGGAGAACATGTAACTTGTACTGCCATTTTTATCTCCGCTATAGATAGTGGTGTCCAGCAGCACCCAGCAGTTTTATAGGGTTTCTTCCTCGTGTGAATGATTCTCTGTTCACAAGTCCATGTAGATTTCGTCCTGGTTGAGTGAATGCCTTAGTGACCTACAGTAACTATCTTCCTAAAACCATTCCTTTTCTAGCCTGTCTTGATTAAGCTAGATGTGTTCGTCGGCCGATTGTACAGAATAAACTGCTGTCAGGATGGATTGACAAAATTCTTAGCTATAGAGAAATGTACATAGTTCAAGCTAGCCTTTGTAAATGTCTGACGTATCATATTTTTGTTGACAATGACCCCGACGAGAACAGTAATAAAAAGGGAAAAATATTAGACATACTGATTTGTTTTTAAGAAAATGTCTTACAGAAAAGATCCGAAAGAAGCATTAAGGCCCGGCCCCACTGGTGCGATGGATTCGTCGCAAGTCAATAAAAAGTAATAATCCACAGTATCATCCACAGAATAAACGCCGGGGAGGGCCATAAAAACGGCGGCGCCTGTCGCATCGCACCAGTGGAGCAGGCTTGCGCACGTCTGCCATCATACTGCGCCGCTCCGGTTTATCGCTCCGCAAAACCTGTTTCTGTAGGTTGCTCTAGCGGTGCAGTGTGGTCTGCCATGTGACGGATCCGTCGCATCGCACATCTTGAACTGTTCATGATTTGGGACGGATTCATCCCACAGGCCTCCTATTATATTCAAATATAACTATACTTATATCTTTATTTACTGCCCCTATAGCTATATACATGGGTTAGAAACCTCATAACTTTGCATCAACATATCGAGTCTCAAAATACACAAAAAGGAAAATGATAACATTAACAAGGGACTTTGAGAGAACATGTACTACATTTGCCAAGCTCGACGAAAGATCTGCTGGTAGAATTAGCCATGTAATACACTCTTCCAGTAGAGATTCTGATTACAGTAGAACCCTGCCTGATGGACACCTTTGCTCTGAACAATTTCCTTTATTGTATTTTTATTTTAACCTTGTTTAAAATATGTGAAAAGTGTTACAATCAAATTCAGGTTGAGAGAGTTATGAATTAAATAATCACACCATTACATTATCATCCCATACATAAATCTGGGAAGTAAGCCCTAATTGTATTCTTTCCTAATATTAGCGATTTACTACCTTCAGTGCTTTATTCTAAAGCAATCCTGGGAGCTGTTTCAAAATTCGGGAGGGTGCTAAACGAGATTACTCACCACCAAAGCGAGAGCTAACAATGGCACTTGAAGCATCGCTGTCAAGGTGGAGGTGCCGCTCGATATTGGGTATTGGTACTGGTTTTGCTGCCGCTTTGAAATGCGATGTGCCGCTGGCAAGACTTCACTCGACTTTTAAAACAGCTCCCTGTAGTACTAACTGTAAGGAAGACAGGCCTGCAAGCCTAACGCAATTCCAGATAAAATAAATGAAAAAAAAGAAAAGGATACAGGGACTGAGGCCAGTCTAGGATCTACAGTCTAATTCTTCCAAGGTGGCACTCTCCTAGAAGATCATTTGCGGAAGTAGAGACACCTGGCAACATTATGATTCACTGATATGATATATATCACTAATTTATATGTACACTGTACTACCTTACATGACAGCACTGCCTACTCAGTGCTACCACCTAGTGCTAGATAGGTGTACTAACATACACATACTGGTATGGTGCTGTCATCTAGTGTCAAATATGGAGCAACTCCATATCCCAGAAGACTTGGAAATAAATATGCTGCTCTGCTTACCTCCACCATGTAGTCCGAACATACTTTATATTTCTCTTCAATATCCAGTCATATCCTAAGTACCCTTTAATCATCTAATCATAAAAAGTTATCACACTCCAATTACCAGAGATGGCAGTTTTGAATTTCATCTAATGACGTCTATCGATACAGAAATCTACTTCTCCATGTTCAGTGTGTAAAATTCATTTTACTTTATGATATCAATTGAGCTTCAATCTCACTAATATAAAATAGTTTGAAGCTTTCACATAGTCTTCTAGAACCGAACCCAGTTTGAGAGCATGCGCGCCCTGGCCCTAGGGATATCAGGATGTACTACAGTCTAGCTTTCACAAACCCTAAAACATATCCAGTGGCATACACAGGCATATTTCCACCTTTTTCTTTGTTTCTGAGGCGGCAAGTTCTACATAAAAAAATACGTCCACTTGTTTTTCTGACAACCTGAGAAGGGGTCCAGTATCCAACGTTACCATACCCCCTGCCTCACTACTGACTTAAATAATAAAAATAGAAATATGCGTTTAGTCTTTTTGAAGACAAAGGATTCACTATGTCAATCCTGTCATTAAATGATCAACATCTAGTTATGAATACTGTAATCTGCAACTAAACTATTAGATAATGATAATAACTAAATGTGGTATTTACATTTTCAAATCTGATGTGACAGACTTGGTAATCAAACCCACTCAACCCAGACCTGAAAACCCATTAAGATATTTTCATAAAACTTGTCCAAAAAAGAAATCATATTCCTATCTGTATCCTATTCCTTATGGAACTATCTGGTGTTAGTTGACCATACTACGGGCTCCATGTTCAGAGTGAGGCTGAGCTTCAACCAGATAGTTAGTGTTCTTATAAGGATATAGGTATAAGGCATGTGCTAATGCTTGGAGAGTGATAGGAACCACAGAACCGTCTGGTAGAACATGGCTGCATTACTAGGCCATGTGCTTTCAAAGGTGGCTGATCCCCCCATGTTATAAAATTAGGCAAAAATACATGAATACCATGCCAAATATAAGTTTCACCTAAATAATGATACTTTCTAGGATGTAAGCAACTGTCACTATCAGTTATGGAGGTAAATATTAAACCAATGCTCACTGTAAATCAAAACTTATTAACTTTGTTTAAGTATGCCCATTTCAGCCAAAATCCTCCCCACTTTTAACAAATACTTGAATATTTACTTAGAAAATTCAGTAGATACTTAGAAAATTCCACTTCCTTGCACCTACTGTTTTTTATTCTCTTTAGAATAAGGCACATTATATTATGACTCAACCAGTTTAAGGGGTAGAAATATGTCCATAACAGAGTTCTTAATAATGGACTTGTGAATAAAAGTCCCCCTACCCCCAAAATTAATTCCTTTTATTAGCAGGTGACGGTTGGTCTTTAGGTTATGGCTATAGCCTACTGTAGTACACATGCTTGTAGAGCCAGTAGGCGACCTGACCATATTTTTGCTTTTTATAGCTCACTAAGAACAGATAGGAATATGATTTCTGTTTTGGACAGAAGGTTATGGTGGTACAATGACTCAGTTTTTAGAATTTAGTATTTTGGAATGGATTTGAAATAAAAGTGAATTCAGTTTGGGGGGGCTTTGGTAGTCACAGGTCAATTTTAAATAACTCCTTTATGGACATATTTCTACCCCTTAAACTGGTTGAATCAGAATATGATATGCCTCATTTGAAAGAGAAAAAAAACCAGTAGGTGCTAGGAAGTGGAATTTTCTAAGTAGATTCTATATTTACTTCTTTTTTCTTTCTTGAAATGCAAGTCATGTTTATTACCTGTTTATACATCAATTGACAGGGCCGCTTCAGATGGCTCATTTAAATAATGTCAACCAGACTTATTTAAATCCCCATCCATCAGTGCAGCTTGAGGATTCCCTTGGATGAAACTGCTGTAGTTGCCATGCACATGCCATGACAACCCATGACATACCTGTTTTGTTACCCTACAAACTATTTGTCAACAACTTGACACTAAGCAAATCACTACAATCACGCTACTGTCAACAATGTCGTAATCGAACGAACAGACATGTGACGTCAGCCGATGACAACATCGAGCTCACTTGAGCGGTAGCTGCCACATAGAACACACCTAGCCCCATCTTTAAACTAGATTCTATAAATTTACAGAGATATTAAAGTATTTGTTGAAAGTGGGGGGGATTTTTCATGACCTCGTAATTCAAATTTTGGACCCCAACAGTGAGATATTACAATCACTAATATGGGTCGAAAAAATATATGTGCGACTTCTACGGATACATTTGTATTTATCAACGTATCTAGGTGCATCTTAGAATCTACAACCAGAAGAATGTTGGTATTAATCAACCGATTTTCCATAGGCTTCATCTCTGTGGTGTCAAAACACATCCAATGTAGGATTTAGGAGTAAGAAAGCGGACCTTTCACTGTTCAATATGCCCTTTTAAAAAGGTACCAGAAACGATTTGGCCAAATTTGTATGTATCAGAACCACATAGGCCTACTAATGAAAACTGACTTTAAAGGGAGTCCTTCATAACTTTGACCAACGTTGACTTCCTTTCCAATACTGGCCAAGGATGTGTCTGTGTAGTAGTGAAAGACAGTACTGCTAACGATTGTTTGATTGTTTGTGTAGTTTCACGTCTCGGTAGGCTAGTTACGTCCTTTTGAGACTGAACTGCTAACGAGACTTAGAAGAAGTAGATCTAAACAACTGAGTATAATAAAAAACGTATGTGAAAAAGGGAAGTTGATTTGTAGACAACTTGAATATTCTTTATTTGAAACAAACAATTTCCAATTATCATCAGGTCCTGATTTGGTATATTCGAGCAGACCATAGTACAATTCGTGAACATGTTATCGTCCGACGGCTAATACATTCACCAAATATTAGCATTCACCTTCATCATGTCACTGGCAATAGAATGGGATATACTATCGGAACCAAACTATTTGCGACATCTCTCCAACGTATCATCCTTCACGTTCTTTCTTCAAGGTACATTATTATTTATTTTTTTTGCAATTTTTAAGGGAATATTGTGTTACACAATCACCGAATTCGGCTATATAGCCGTTCTTCCACTCGGGCCCTAGACCCCTACTCCTCATTCTAATGGCGGATGTTAAGCCGAATGGGCAGTGGGTACCATTTTTGTGAAAGTCTTTGGTATGACCCGACCGGGGTTTGAACCCACGACCTCCCATGCTCGAGGCGAACACCCCTACCACTTGGCCACCGAGCTTGGTTATTAAATCATTCTATTAAATTACGATAATAGAAAAATGCGGAACACAAGATCTTCGAGATATTTGAGAAGTTCACATACATCGATAATTATTTGGTCCTATATTGATGTGTGCATAGCTGTAATTCAATTTTTTTTTTCTGTTCGAGGCTACACGGCAATTGCTATACACAGATATGAAGATTTGTTATCCACCCTATATACTGTCCACCTGATTGAAATGAATTGAGCCATTTTCATATATTTCAGCACCATAGTCACAATATTCACAGACAAAACATGTTTAATATAACCAAACAACGTATATATCAATGCGTCTCATTGTTAAGATACTATAAATATCTATAGAACCTGAAGATTAACAAGATTTAACCTTATAATATTTTCCAAAAGAAACAAGAAAAAGCAAGGTTTCAATGTCACTTCATTCTCTTATCGTTTATGCTTTGATCATATCCATGAAATTCACAATGAGTTCCAAAGGAGATTTCTAGAAAAGAGATTTCTACGGGTAGAGTAAACAAAACTACAATTGTCTATGCTTAAAGTTTTACTACTAGTTGTTGCTGCTGATGTTCATTGTGGCACCTGTCTCTGCCCTAATCGGTCATAGTTCCATATACCTCTGGCTGAAGTAACTTCTGTAAGTTTCTTAAAGAAATTATCTACATACTACACACTCGAGCACACTCAAAACTACTGATTCAAATTGTGATTTATAAACTTTTCAACAACGTATCACAGGACTACATACTGATTTGGTATATACTCTCTCAGATGGCAGCCTATGATAAAATATGAAATCAACTACCAGTCAGTACGGATGACTTTACAGTGTTGAATACTGCTCTTCAATCAAGCATGGAATAGTGATGTATAAAACTACACAAACCTTTGCATAAACATTGTTGAGCACTTGTGCATATAATTATATCCACATTGGTCTAAAGCAGTTTTAGTGATCTCTGTGAAAATGGATATTAACGATTACTTTCATATTTCAATTTTTCTGAATTTCCTTTACTGACCTACTATAACTGATGCAACTAATAGACATATAGATTATAGTAATTATCCAGATCGTTAACTACGACTAGTCAGTGACAGGAAGAAGGACAATATGATAATTATTTTTCATCACCATATCTTTTTCATATAAATAGGAACTATAAGCTTAGATCATATATACTATATAATTGACATGGTAATTAGAGACTGTAGACTACAAACCCTGAAGTTTATCACATTCCAAACAAACAGCATACTCCCTAACATACTCTTGTTTTCTAAGCTCGCTACCACCACTTCTACTAGCAGAAATTTGCACAGTAGGTTATAGCTGCTATAAATACAAGAATACACTATTTCATTCTGATCATAGAATAATTTATGTAAACCCAACCATCTCGAGTTCCAGGAAGAGGAGTAATATATGGAGACAGGGTTGGGGGGGGGGGGGGGGGGGGCTGAGTGAAATCTGTTCCTCATTGTTTAACAGTAGATAATATAGCCTTTTCATATTTCACTGCTTATATCGTAAGGGCAATATGGTGGATTCTACATTCCACATAGAAAGTAGTCTAAAAACATATGAACTTTTAACCTTATTAGATTGCACACAATGCACTGACCCGAATTTTCACGGAATTTCCTTGACAATATAACATGCACATGTATACTTCGTCTGGGAATATCGTCTGTACAATAACTGAGTTCGGCAATGCAGCTGGGTTTTTTTCCACTCAGGCCCTAGCCCCCTACTCCCCAGTGGGTGTTAAGCCAAATGAGCAGTGGGTACCATTTTTTTTGTAAGTCTTTGGTATGACCCAATCAGGATTTGAACCCCCCAACCTCCCATGCTCAAGGTGAACAGCCCTACCACATAGCCACCCAGCTTGGTATGCACTATGATTTTAATGATTCATATATATTCTAATAGCGTACGTTATAATAATACATTTGCATAACATGTGAACATGTTTTCCTGCATATTCTATTAGGATCCCTTGATTCCCATCGTCATTGCATATAAATAAAACAATATATGTAAAACAATACAGTTTCCAGCTAGTTTCTGGAGTTCTCAAGGAAGGTTGGCATTGCAATGCATAAATGATTGTCTCAAATATTAATATTGTGTCTGACTTGTACTAATATCAAATGTATCGGTATTTACTTTACTCTAAATTTAGTGATGCAAAGGATATCTCGAATAGTCTGAAATAACTTTACGTTATATCAAGAGGAGGCTCTACACCACAAATGGACGAGATCCTTTCTTTATTTTTTCGTGATGCAATTGCTTTATTTAACCATGTGAGCATATTGGACATTTCCGTTGGTTACTAATTACACGGGCTGATATGCAAATCTTTCGAATGTATGTACCCCCTACTATATTGTGGGTTGAAATATGTGCAGGCCTTTTAGTTTTGTGGTGGTCCCTACCGTATATTGGGAGTCTCTAGGAGTGATGTTTTGCGCCATCTCTTATGAATGGAAGGCTTCCTTTGATCAGTTCCCGTCTAAGTTTTATCGTTTCTATCCCAGCTCTCTTCGGCTTAGATGCGCTCACAGTCGTATGCTCTATAGGAAAGTATAGGTTTTCCCAGTCTTATATTTCTCAGGACATGATGCCCTTATGTTCCCTGTTCTCATGCAAGAGTCCTTTAAATGTTAACCTGTATTGCAGGTATTTTTCGTTTCCTTAATAAGTGATTACTTAGTGTTGAAAGTACCAAGTGGCCCAAAATGACTCAAATTTGCTTTCTTGATTAGATTCCGATTGCTGATTTCTTTTCTAATAGATTTTCCATATTCAGACATTTTATCAACTACAGTACAAATATTTTATCATTATTGCAATGACCTGGAGCACTTCAGTTTGAGGTGCCTGAAAAACTTAACATATGTTGAGAGGCACTGACAATAAAAAAATCAAAAAAAAAAAAAAAAATCAGTTAAATGAATATATCTGTATATGATCCCATGACGTAATGTCAGTAAACCAAAAATGCATAAACACAAGATATATATATATATTCATGAATAAGAGTTCTTGAAAATAAAACCATACGAAATTATCATTTCACCTATACTAAAACAGAAATAATGTCAAGAATAAGGCTCAAATACCCCTGAAAAACTTCTGATAATACAGAATATTAGAGAAAAATACGCGGTAAAAATCAAAGAATACCGCAATAAAGTGAAGACACTGAAAAGCTTTAAGTTTGGGTTAAGAAGACAATTATTCCCTACAGTTCTAGATAAAATAATGACAAATCATAGAAGGGTACAATTTCAGTATGATTAATCAGTTGCACAATATTTTGGGGGGTATAGCCCAACTTATCTTCAATACATTGTTATCACATAGGAAATAGTAGCTACAACAAAGGAATAATATAAAACTTGGTTTGAGTAAATAGCATAAATTGTCTGTATAAGTAAATAGTAGATATGATTGAGAAAAAGACGAAAGACATGTAATTCTTAACAGGCACATATGTATCGTATATGAGGTCACGAAACAGAAAGTGCACAAACAATCGAAAGTCCCTGAATGAACCGGGCGAGTCATTTATGTCAATATACAACACAAGGGATTCTGAATACACCGAATATCACAACAGAATTAGTTCGCAACATATTTCTCCGACTTGTCAACCTCCTGCTTTACTGTCGCACTTAACCTAATTGCCTAATGAAGTCCCATCAATAGGGACGAAATGTTGCAAAATAATATTGAATCCCCCCCCCCACCCCACAATAAAATATGTTTACCTTAATCAGCTTGTCTGGTGTTTTTTTTTGTGGCTATTGAACTAACCTGAAAGTTTTCTTTGAACCAAATTGCCTTAAGATATGGCAGTTTTTTTTCATGTAAAATTCTCATTCAACAAGTAGCATTTTTGCATTATTTGTTGGCAGTTATATGTCTCAAGTCTTTTTTTATTCAAGCAAATACTTTCTAATACGTTAACATAAAAAGATATGAAAACACCTTGGAAAAGTTTCTATCTGGAAAGTTAGTAATGGGGGGATTCTCGAATATTGAATAGGTGACATGCATACAAGCATGGTCGATACATTGACAAAACAAAATCCGGGAAATCCATTCCTGTATATGAATCAATTTAGGGGCATTATATCACAGCAGTTTGTGATCAGAAATAAAATTTGCCGTATTTCGCTATGAAATAAAATCTACAGTGTATTATCGACGTTGTGTGAGTTTATAATTATAAAAAGGAATATGGTTCCTCTACATTCGTATCTTATGGACCAGTCATTGTGTCGTTGAATGCAGGATACAACAGTAAACTCACAATATTTTAAAGCTCCTTTTTCGTTAGCCATACATACATTAAATTTCCATAGAAACCAAAACCGTATCCCCTACACGACAGGTTCCTAATTAATTTACCAATAAATCAAATTAGCTGGTCGTATTTTGTATGATGTGACATAATCACAAAATAGAAATAAGTTAAAAGCAAGGCTACTATAGTCCATCCACGACTAGACAGTGTTCGGTTGCTGCGAGGTACTTTCACACAGTATTGGGGCTACAAGTGTACTATAGTCCATCCACGACTAGCTGGTATGCACTCGCCGGGAGAAATTTTCAGATATCATAGGTACAGGAGATATTTTCAGAGATTACAGGTACAGGTTCACTCCAGCTTATTCACGCCCGCTTGACACTCATTTGCGTAGGCGTTCTGTTACGCATTAAGGATAATTGGGAATTATAGATAATTCCTCTGAGGACAATCGCTACCTATCGACACCGATAACTAAATGAACCACTGACGGCTCGATGAGGGACGCACCCGCCAGCAGCTACAGACGCTGCTCTGAGAATTGAAACTCACCCAACCTACACCGATTTTTCAACTGTCACTCTAGGGGTTTATGCCTTATGTCCCCGGCATTTACTCTGGATCAGAAAAACTTGAATAAAATGCCTTTTTTTTAATTGCCCTCTTTGAGTTAATTGTAAGCAGGGTTTCACTTATTATCCTACCCCTAAAATAAAATCCCATAGGCTTAACATTGACTTTCCTTATGCGCCCGTATGTCACATACGGATAAAAAATCGCTCCTAGGAGCGTACAAAAAATGGACCAATCGGAGATCAGCAGCTTAAAGTAGTTCCAAGCGCCTTCAGAGCAGCAGGGAGAGCAATATGGAGGACTTCAGAGAGTTTTTATCGTGTTTTTTGTTATTATCCTCACATAAAAATATTGTTCACAGTGGGTAGGATAAAATCAAAACCTTATTCGTTTTAATCTGGGCTCCTTATGCGACTCCTGGAGTTTTGGCTCCGGATATCACTCGGCTACACCTCGTGATATCACTACGCCAAACTCCAGTCGTCGCATACGGGAGCCCAGGTTAAAACTCATCCGGTTTTACGATAGTACAGACCCCCCCCCCCCCCCGACTCCCGCGTCATATATTCAGCCGCATACGTCAACTTCAGGGATTATCAAGATAGAACACACAGTCTGTAGATGGACTGTAATACCTTTTCAAGCAAAACCACAACCCTTCAAAATAGTCTATGACATTTTTGCAAGTTTTCCTATATATTGCTTTTGTGATAATACTGTATCGGCAAGGATATTGGCCTTGTCTTTACTACCAGCAAGTAGTGGATGAACTACACAAGCTACAAACCATCCTGGTATTTACATTCTTGTTGTATGTGACTGATAACGTCAGTATGAGCTAGAGATATACCCAGATGTTGGGGTATAATCAGACAGCAGGAACACTACAGATGTAGGGTCCTGGGGTACATAATATAGAAAGACATGGTTAGTGTGTCTGAATGGAATCTGTTCAGAGATAATTTGGTCAGAAATACTCACCGAGTTCGAAGAATGAGGTGAGTATTTCTGACCAAAATATCGAGGAACAGATGGAATTCAGACACACTCACTATGTCTTTTTATTATTATATACCTAGAAATCATTAAGAATACCATTCTACAACTCACTAACTAGAAGAATGAGTGGTCACGTGGTACAGAGGGTAGTATTATATATATTACGCCACAGTGTGGACGAATGAAATCATTACTACTGGGGCATAAACATGAGACATTTGTGCACCGGTATATAATAATATTGCTTTCATATGAATATATACATCGAGTTGGGCTTTCGTAAATGTCTTGGTCATGCCCTGGCATTGGCACTGTTGAAATGATAAAGGAATAGGGAAGTGGTTAGGGTTAAGAATACTAGGCACATACACTTCTAATCACAACCGTTGCTACCTTGAAAATGACATTTACATGTCACAACCAAACCGTTTCTATGCGATCTCCTAGGAGACATTGTAATATGAACAATGAGGCATAACAACCACCCTTCATGAAAAAAGGAATAGGGAATTGAGATACATGTAGATATCCACATCGAATGTGACTTTCTATTTTGAGCTTTGAGATATTATCCCGTTACTGATATTACTATACACCTATAGCCGAACATGTATGAAATACTGCCCGCTGCTAGGGGTGTAGTATAAATAATGTTCGCGCCCGCTGTGACAACGGGTCGTAGTGAATTGCAGTATTCTTTATGCTCTTTGTAAAGTGTTTCAAATGCTCAACGCCCTGTAGGTGGCACCTATGGGACATAGTCAGACATAGTTCGACTCTGTTCGTTCCTCACTAGAGTCGGACTTGATGTCATAGGCAAACTTTGAGACTGAAATGATCGCTGGTAACCAGCTCAATTAAAAATTCAATGATTAAAGATGGCGGATATTTGATTGAGGGGCTTCCGATTCAGGGATTTAAGGAATGATTTGATAAAGAAAAAGATAACATCTGATGCTCATATAGTGTGAGAATGAAGATTGTGATGTAAGTTGTTGAATTCAACTGTTTTTTCTTTCATCTCACTTCTTTGACAAACGTGATTGTGCGAACCATTTTGGTTCGCTAAAAATCTCAAAATTTGCCTATGTCCTTAGGTACAACGTCTGTGGGAGTGACGCTAGCGGACACAGCGTTGTGCTACGTATAACTAATGGGACACAACTAATGCCATACGGACGTCATCGATGAAAAACATAATCGTCACAGCCTTTGACGGTGAAGGGCAAATGAGCAAGGTCCTGCGTTTATGTTTCTCCATGCGTGTTGTAAATACAGATGAACCCCCGAATGAAATAGGATTCCTCGAAAATAAAATGTAACACTATGACATTTATCTCATGCAAACGAGGCGCGATGAGAGGGATAGTCTGTCACCACCAAACAACAGTGAGAATTCTATTAACAGTATCAACAAAGTAACTTTTAAAAATCAGAAATACAAGACAACCTCAAGTTGAATTATAAAACAACGAAATGCCTTCATGAGCTAGTTTTCCATATTTTGGTCTATAACAACGATGTTCTTCCCAACAAAGACCCATAGAATCCACTAAATGAATGAAGATAAAAATGTCGTCTGGTGAAATTTGTGCATTGATCATCTCGCTGAGTATACTGTTGGCAGCGGGTCTTCTCAATAAAGACATTGAACAGTCTTGCAGACAGGTTCTTTGCCTGATTCACTCCATCTGATGCCCTCTGTTGTGAAATGTACCGTTGGGAAGAGAACTTAGACGAGGAGTCAGTGTGAGTAGTTAAGATAAGGAGGGGTCACGTGCCTCTCTCCACCTGAGATGAAATAAAAGCGAAAATAATGGACAAACCTTTGATGAGGATATCAACCAAGACAATAACAAAATAATAAATGTAGATTGAATTCCTATTCACAACAAATAGATGTAAGATCAACTGGACGAGGCGTCGAGGGAGGACTCTGTGGAGCTGCTCTCTGAGAAGGAGTTGGCATACTTGTGGATGGGAATGACGAACGCTGTGATGTCGTCACCGGATGCTGGGGTGTCGTCTGTCGTCCGCCACCCCTTTTTGAGCATACCGCGCGCGTACATCACCAGCTCCTGGGCCGCTGACGTGTACCTGCAAACCAAAAAGAAACTCATTTCATTTATTCTAAATATAGTGTGTGTGATAGCTTTTATTAGGGTTCCTGCATTACATTGCTGCACGGGCTGGGCATAGCCGCTCTTCCGCCCGGTCCCTGATGTTTCTTTACAGGTCATAAAGGATATAAGGCACGCACTGAAAGTTTACAGATTCCTCAGATATTTACATCATACAGTATAAGCCAACTTGCATAGGGGCTGATAATTATGAAATGAAATGAGATGAATATAGCTCTGTAGTTCACGTTTGTATAATAACATTTTTATACAATACACACTCGTCTTGATATTATACAACTAAACAATGGATGTAGGTCCATGTGAGCACCTTTGCATTACATATACTTCTTTACCATGCCAGATGTCGTAGATAGCTGCACCTCAGGCCACACATGCAGACTCAGTATATATAGATATGTGCCTATGGTAACGAAAGGTGGGTGGATAACTAAGATGCAACCCAAAACGGACAAATCTAGATTGATTCAAAAGTGTTTGAGTATCTTGTATTACGAGCACCAACGAGATACTACATCTGAGCCAGGGCTCATTTCTTTCCATTCGTTTCGGTACTTTATCACAATCAATCATGTGATCAAACAGTGGATGCAGATTGGTCAATATTCGCCTCGTACGTATTCACTCCAAATTTCAAACATAGAGGGGGCAACCATAGACAAGGCAGGACAAATAGGAATGCTGGGTTATATGAAGCAGGTAAATGTTGTTTTGGCGATACTTGAGAACAAGTAAGTACAGCCGTGTATTAAAGATTCATAACTGGTGGTTGTCATATATACTGTCATCTGCAATTCATAGTTGTGGGAATAAGATAAAAATGGTAATTCCTGTGATTAAAAGCGGCATTTTAAGTACTATTGGCTGCAGTTACATATGTTTATCCATGGACAGTGAATCTCTATACTGCCCATGTTCTCTCTAGAAATTACAAAACCAAAGAAATAAACAAAAGATCATTCTTGATTCTTCTTATGGTAAGTAGATAAAAAGCTAGAACTGAATTGAAAAAAATACCCACCGTGTACGGTCATCAGCTTCAAACTGTTTCAGACAGTTACGGACGATCTGTGCTGCCTTTTCATTGGACGTGACGTCCCAGAGGCCATCAGACCCCATGATGAGAACGTCATCTTCTGTGTGCTCATAGTCACACACATCATAGATCTTCACCTAGTAGGAAAATCACACATATTATCCATGATAGTATAATAAAGTATCTGAAAATATGATTTTACCAAGTATTCAAATAATGTTCTATCTATTAGATAATAAGAGCTAAGTGTACCTTTTAAAATAGAATTAATGGCTTCTTTTTTTTCTTAAAAATGGACCTGCGACTAAGGAAGCCCCCCCCCCCCCCCCCCGCCTTCGCCCATTGAAATCACTTGAATAAAAAAATCCAAGTCGAAATACTAAACATTAAAACTGTAAGATATTATATTGCCATAAAACCTTCTGTCCGTAACAGAAATCATATTCCTATCTGTACTTAGCTGTATAAAGGAAAACATGTGGTCAGGTCACCTAGTGACTCTACAAGCAGGTGTACTACAGAAGGCTATAGCCATAACCTATAAGACCCACCGTCCACCCGCTTTATTATTACATACCTATGGCCGAACGTCTATGAAATGCTACCCGCTACTCGGGGTACAGTATAAGTAATGTTCGGGCGCACTGCGCCCGTAGTAAATATTCGGGCGCACTGTGCCAAAGTGAATGTATCAGATTAAGAGAAAACGTGGTTACTGAGCCCGAAGGGATGGCCGTTCGAGGTCTTTTGATGCCATAAATACGTCCCGAAGCCATAGGCTGAGGGACGTATTTATGGCATCAAAAGGCCGAGAATGGCATCCCTACGGGCTCAGTTACTACGTTTTCTTATTATTACATACCTGAATATTAAAAAAACGTCAATTTATATACTTATTTTATGTAGCTATTCACCTCTTGCACATAAGCGTGGCGTGGCGATCGCCGTGATAACGGGTTTCGCTGGTTCTATTTACTTGTTAAAGTACCAGCCGCGCACCAGCGAAATTTCCGCACTCCAAAACGAGGCGAGCGCTGTTGGAGTGAAGCCAACACTGCAGCAAGTGCCTGATACCATTATAATAATGAAAATATAAATCGCTGGTACTATTTATGATATACCTGTGTTATGGGTAAGATATACTGTCATAGATTGAACATTGGAATTGTTTTAGGTAAAAAACACTGAAACATGTTACCTTCCTATCTTTACACTGATTTCATAAAAAATCTATCGCGATGACCTATAGATATAACGATTCTATCTTCTTAGGTATTTGAAGATGAATAAAATGATACCTATATTGCCAGTCTGTGATAAATATTTCCTGAGATTAAAATGATACCAATATTGCCAGGTTGTGATAGATATTTCCTGAGAATATGGGCTATCAAGACCACCCTCTGATATACTGACTCTAAAATAATGACTGCAATGACTGGAAGTTCTTTGACTAGGTTATCACAATATTTGATAATCTTTTAAGTCTGATACAATGATAAACCTGTTACAGAAGAAAATTAAAAAGATAAAGTGTACAGTAAATAGATATTGCATTGTAAAATACTGCAATCTCTGACAACTTTGTCATCTGTCATAATGCTCCATTATCTCAGGAAATATCTATCACAACCTGGCAATATAGGTATCATTTTAATCGTCTTGAAGTGCCTAATAAGATAGGATGGTTATTTCTATAGGTCATCGCGATAGATTTTCTAAAAAAAACTCTGAAAACAGGAAAATTACATGTTCTAGTATTTTTTATCTAAAACAATTCCGATGTTCCATCTATTACAGGAAATTCTAGCCATAACACAGTTACATCATATATATGGGCCCAAGTCTCAGCTTTCTAAGAACGTTTTGTTTATGAAATTTGGCCGCTTATTAATGATACAAGAGCCATTTATATTTTCATTATCATAGTCTTAGGCGTTTGCTGCAGTGTGGCTGCTACAGGCCAGAGCCTATCACCTCGTTCTGGTGTAACTTACTTGTCGGCCATTACAAGATGGCGCCAGTGTGCAGAGGGTCTATTGATCTGATACATTCACTTTGGCACAGTGCGCCCGAATATTTACTATGGGCGCAGTGCGCCCGAACATTACTTATACTGTACCCCAGGTAGCGGGTAGTATTTCATAGACGTTCGGCCACAGGTATGTAATAACAATAGCTACATAAAATAAGTATATAAATTGACGTTTCTTTTAATATTCAGGTATGTAATAATAAGAAAACGTAATAACTGAGCCCGTAGGGATGCCATTCTCTGCCTTTTGATGGCATAAATACGTCCCTCAGCCTATGGCTTCGGGACGTATTTATGGCATCAAAAGACCTCGAACGGCCATCCCTTCGGACTCAGTAACCACATTTTCTCTTAATACATTTCCCATAGATACGCATCACTAGCACAAAAACACAGTTTCTCTTGTTATTCATAGCTCTCAACCCATTGAACAAAGCAGGACCATACTAGATAGACATCATAAAAGAACCCGAACATGTTATACGGAAAACTACATCTGAACATTGTTAATGAACAACCAACTGTTAAAAAACTATGTTCGAGGAAACTGACTTTGTTAATTCGAAACTGGACCAATACAATAACAAGTTCGGACGTGTTAGTCTGATTTTTTCCATATTAAACAGAGTAGATATTAATGTTCATTATGATCGGTTGATCAATGCCAACCACAAATTTTTCTACGCCAAGTACAAAGAAAGGAAGATGGCTTTCTTTAATGAAGGTAGCATTCATCATATACTGCTGAGGGGGTGAAATGGTGAGCTGTTAGAGGTGGTGGGCGTTGATTTGAGGGTATTTGCCTATGGGTGGGGTGGAATTTTATTTTGATGTATTTGCCGGTTGGGGGGGGGGGGGGGGCATTTCATTTTCAAGGATTCACCAAGAAAAAACACATACCCATGCCATCAATAGTCAACGCTCTCTTTTAAAAAACGGAATTCTCTTGTTCATGAGTTATAGTGACGCTTATGGAGAACACTTCACAATATAAATTTTCTTATTGGCGTATGATTCCAGTGAATATTCCCGTTGTTCTAGTGTTAACACTTTATTCTATGGAAGCATCATTAAAATACCTGGGGCATGGCGAGTAGGAACGGTTTGATGTGGATACTGGAAGACTGAACTTTGAGGTCATGATCGCCGAAACCACGTGTTACTCCAATGGTCGCTAGAACGCGAGCCTGAAATAGCCACAGAAAAAAAAGTTAAACTAGCATTTGGTGGAGTATTGTCTAGGATCGTAGCGCATTTTGAGATAATGTGAAAATAATCATTCTGCTGGTATAACTTTATATGTTCGGTTTTCAATTAAGATGAACAACTACAAAACAATTCCATATTCTAGTCAATGTTGTCTGGAAATTAGACGACTTATCACAACAGATACATGTGCGGTATTAGGAGTAGATTAATCGAGTATTACAAAGAAGAGTCAAGGGCAATCCCAACTCTCATGTATCTACATGTCAGGACTGCTCACAGATGAATTGATTTATTTATAATTCTGTTTTATTTGGGCTGTGCTTAAAAGTGTATCATTGCTAATCAATTCATGGTTAGTATAAAAAGAATCAAAAATCAAGTTTAGTGAGAAAAATGACGGGACTGGAATTGAAATTTTGGTTATCCGTAATTTATCAAAATAATTGCATCATTTACACATTTTTCTCATTGAGAGGCACACTTACCCTTTTACCTTCGCCGTACACGAGGGGAAATTTCAAGTCATTGTCCGTAATCGTTTTATATGACCTAGTAATGATAAAACGTACCTTTTAAGGAAACGGATATGTTGTTTATGAAAGTGTTCCGTTTACAATTCAGTGCCCAGGTAAATTCGGTCGTAGCTTTGATTTAATCACTTCATAGTATATGGATTGCCAATGCTATACCTTGGCAAAATTGAAATCTGTTGAGAAAAATAACGGTCGAACAAGTGGGGACTGTATCTAGCCCTGGTAATTAGTAACATACTGTATATCATCTAGACTATATCCTCGCAGTTTGCTTGGACAATAATTGGGTTAGTGCTAAGAACATGTTCCATTAACTTTTATTTTATTGAATTTAATGTACAAATATGTACGTACCACCCTTTCATAAGAGCGTCGCGGTAGAGCATCTTTTTGCCGAGGTCTTTGCGGGACACACGTCGCGGGAATTCGAGATGCGTAAACTCATTCTGTAACAGCTCAGGCTGAAGGTAGGCCTGAGACAAACAGCAAGAGGCGTGTTAACTAATTCTGCAACAGCTCAGGAAATTGTTTCTGAATCTCCAACAGATATGTTTTATATTTCCAGTAACGTGATTTTTTTCCCAAATGCTATATATATATATTTACTTGAAATTATTTCACTTTATAAAACCATTATTACCTGCCGGTAAAATTGACAAAACCAAGCTTTTAAAAAAGAGGTCTAACTTACTAGGTATTGTATGCGCTGCTTTTCAGATTCGGGCGTAAAGTCATGCGACATTGGGACAATTTGGTCCTGTAGGCAAAGGATGCCCCTGAAATATTGAAATAGAGTCTGGCATAACAAGACACAGAAACCTTGGAGGTATTCACATAACTTAAGAGGGTGTTCCATTGGGCTAGCTGCAAATAAGATGCTGTCTGATTGCTGCCAAACTGGATTGACAAACCAAAACGGAGAACGAGATCGCAGGATAAAATTATGTTTAAATTGGATACAACTAGATGTGCAACTGTCTTCAATAGTCCCTACCAGAGGGGGGCTAGGAGCTAGAACTCGCTTGATTCTCGACTACATACTGCAGGAGACAAGAAGACGTTTAAAAAACTGTTGCACGAAGGGAATCGAAATTAATGAACTGATTTTCAATATTATGATATATAATAGACTGTTAAAATATGAACAGATATTCATGAACTATCTCCATAATTACATTACATCATTTCTTCTTTTCTTATACTTTATTTGTACATGTTGCCTTACATATATGTGAGTATCCGGACGCTAAAATGTATCTGTTATTTTGGAATGCCTGAAAAACTCGACTATGTTGAGAGGCATTGACAATATAAAAAAAACAAAAAAAAAAAAAAAACATACTTGCAGTGTACAAACCCACAGTAGACGGCCAAGTGGGCTACGTTTGTAGGCATACAACAAAATCTAATTTATTAGGTTTTATGGGTCGTCACCTGTGACATTGCTGTTTGGCCACAGTCAGTGGGTGCATTGACTCCTCCACTACACTGATTGCTAGAACAATCTGACAAAAGGCCACAGTGTGATGACAATGCTCTTCTTTGATGCTCTTTTGTGGTCATATGTAGGTGAAATAGACGTGTAATCGGCGAGCGACTGCTGGTATGTGAAATTTTTTTTGCCTGATCCGAATAGTCACCCACACCCCATCGGGAACGCGGAGACGCCCGAATCGACGCAAATCATTTTCATCATCTCTTTTGTGGTCATGCTGTCAGCCAAATGGAACACTCCCACTAGCTAGCCATGTACATGTATATCTCATATTCAAAACTGAAACAACCTCAGTCTGCATTATCTATCTGCTTCCTATTCCGAAAATGTTTGATACACAAGCATTCACCGACCGTTCCCGATTCTGAGTAGGCCGTTTAAATACCGATGGTATGTATCCCCACGTCCCACGTCCTAAGGGTTTTCAGATCTATCACTGCCTCTGTCTCCTTAAGCCTATAAAGCCTATAAGACACCGACCCGATGGCTGTGCCCGATTCTAGCTTTGGCCGACGGATTTCCCGTCGGGAAAAGCAATTAAATCGGGTCGGTGAAGTGCGTACATCGACCCGATTGATGCAGATTGTCACAGACCCGACGGATCCGTCGGGGAAAGGTAGAATCGGGCACAGTGGTCGGGTCGGTGTCTTATATGCATTACTGGTATGCTGCTCATTGGCCATGGTGTACCCCAAGTTCCAATATCTATGTTTTTAAAAATATGCCACCAATACAAGAACAACTCCTAAGCATGTATTACTAGCAAAGATCAATAGAAGGAGGCATGTTCTTGATTGACGTCGTAGTGGCCACCCGGTAGACAATACAGATCGATGTATTAACATTTGTAAATCTGACTGGGGGATAGGTAGCATTGCTATTTGAATGGCCTGCTCGGAATCGGGAATTAGAAGGAAACCCACGAGATGAAAATAGTTTGGTCCGTACTCCATCGAGTTTGACTGCAGAGTAATTCACGAAGCGAAGCTGAGTGAATTACTCTGTGGTCCAACGAGGTAGAGTACAGACCAAGTTATTTTCATCGAGTGGGTTTCTGATTTTATCTCACCCCGTATAACATTAATTATTAATGAAATGAATCACCCAATTAGCCATTGAGTATTGGGTACACGAACCTCACGGTCGTGGAGTACGAGTTCCTAATGTTAAGCCTATGGAGAAAAATACCGGGGTGAGATAATAGATGGTAAAAGGTGATAAAATCGGGTCGATGAAGTGCGTACATAAAGAAATATATCACCGATTATCACCGATCAGACGGATCCGTCGGGCACAGGTGTAATCGGGCATAGGCGGTGCAACACAGGCTTTATAGGCTAAAATCATTTATAAGCATGGGATTTCATCCGTGCTTAAGTATGCACTGTAATATAGGTTTTACATTTGGCCAGTTTTCTTTGTTGTGTCTATAACCCTGGATGAGACTATTAATATATTGTTGAGACACAAGTCATATAGAACTGAAGATGTTATGTAAAACCCCCGAACTCAGATTAAGAAAGAGACGACTGGAAAAACGGTTTATACGCCCATTGTGGACTTCTGTATTATATCTGGCCAACGTTTCAACCCTTTCGGGTCTTCTTCAGGGCAACAATACATCAGGAACAGAATGTACAAGTCTTTTTATACTCCGAAGCGTAATTTACGACGAAAGCTTCGTTGACTACATTGTAAACTCCAACGAAAAATTCATAACATTGGCTATTTCTAATAGTTTAAAGGGTTCTAGGAACCATAGTAACATCAACAATCAATATATCAAATGCAATTGTATATGAAAACACTGGCGAAACAGCCTATAATAAAAGTTCAGTCTTTTTCTGGGTGTACCACACATTGCCAGAGGGAATTTTTTTTTTTTTTTTTTTGGATAAGTCATATAGAAATTCAATTTTTTTAAATAAGTGGATCCAAGCACAAGAGGTGAATGATAACAGAGCCCAGCAGAGACTATATCATGATCTATTAAGAGAGAACGTGGTTACTGAGCCCGAAGGGATGGCCGTTCAAGGGCTTTTTATACCATAAATACGTCCCGATGCCGCAGGCGGAGGGACGTATTTATGGTATAAAAAGGCCGAGAATGGCATCCCTTCGGGCTCAGTCACTACATTTTCTTTTTATTACATACCTAAATATAAAAAAACCCGCCTTTTATGTACTTATTAAATGTACCAATTAACCCAATGGTCACAGTGCACCCGAATATTTACTACGGGCGCAGTGTGCCCGAACATTATTTATACTGCACCCCTAGCAGCGGGTAGTATTTCCTGGACATTCGGCCATAGGTATGTAATAATAACTGTTCCTGGTTTACTCACCTTGAGTCCCCTGCGTTGGCCACGTAGAGCTTGCCGAGAAAGAAGATGGCGGCGATGGCTGTACACCCACCAGCAATGCGATAAATGGTGCGCTCGTGAGCGATCTGGTCGTCCTGCAGAGAGAAAACCATGCAAGTGAACGCATCCCCAACACCTCGGGGTCCTACTAGTAGAAATACACAATAACATAAATGTAAACATGGGTGTAAGGCAGACAAGACTATTTATGGCACCTGTTTCACAGACATTTAAACCCAACTGCGCGGCTTATACTAGGTCTGTACATTATGTGGGGGGTACACTATGGAACGAGCAACCGCCCATAGTACGAAATACACCCGACTTTAAGACATTTAAATCAATAACCAAAAGGAAATTAAATGCTACAGTATCTATATATTGAATTGTATTAAGATAAGTATTGTACTCTTACAAATATGCACTGCTGTTGTTACATGAATGTTCCCTACCTCGTATCATTTGGCAACACAACTATATGTAATACCCAACTACCGACAAAGCTCAACTGAAATATCTATATCGTTGGTATGCGTGGTTGTACAATGGTGAAATCCACATTGATGACAAGGGATACATGGTTATGCGAAGGACTTTCTTTTACACCTATACCTCGGCACATAACAGGACTATATCTTGACCACAGGTCGGCTAGATCATTAAAATCAGTCATCCTTGACTGAGATCTAAGCCTCTTTGTTCATCCACATGTATTACTCTAAAGACGGTTTTGTAAATGTATGGTAATGTACTGATGAATAAAGGAATTGAAAAAAAACCCAAAAAAAACACAGGCACATATCTAAACCAAACACATAACAGATTTAGTCTTTGCTTTTAAGACTTTGGAAAGGTGGACAACTCCTACACTGCTATCTTCCTAGAAACTTGTACTTACTACCAAAAACCGTGATTAACTCATCCATAAATTCATAGCAGTCTCGATGCGAGGGGGCAGCGGCGGAAGCGGCATAAATCAATCGACCCTTTTGATGTATGGAATTATAGGTATTACAAGGACTAGTCAGCAACAGTCGATATCAGTATAGGATCTTATTGAACCTTTTTTTAAAATTCAAATATTGCATCTCTCAACTTGGTGAGTTTTTCAGATACTTTTAATAAAGTATCAATATATAGTCAAGTCCTGGTAAATCCAATCCCCAAAATCAAACGTAAATAAATTCATGATATGCAACATGCCGACTTTATAAAGAACACCCACATATATATGTAATAAGTCTAACCGATATAGATTGAATGAATTCTAGCAACACTTCAATACTGTACTAGCTATCTGGTTCTGTCAAAATATCAGTTTGTTAAGAACAAATGAGTAAACCCGATGCTGTTAATGACCGAACAACGCTTATCATATCAACAAACCTATATAAGACAACACCTGAATAGAGGAAGGAAGATAAAAGATGATGTGATTAGTTGTAGTGTGGATGATGTCGAGCGTCCACATGAAAGAAAGTGGAAACAACGTTAACGATGCTATTGACGACGACTGACGCTTACCCACTTTTGGGAGCCACACAGCCACGACCTAACAGTGCGGCTTACAGCACTGTCCTCAGACTCGGAGCAGCCGTCCCTAATCGCTGCGTCCTGTAATTGACACACAAGGAACCTCATCTGCTGAGAAAATGTTCTTTCTACTTACTATATACCCATGCCGTATATCCTGTATATACAAACCGTTTCGGCATATGACGTAAAAATACTGTACGGACCAGCGGTCCGTACACTAAAATACGGACCACCTTGCCATACACATTTATTAAAATTTTGGTTGTTAAGAAAAATGAATTTGATTTTTTTTAAAAATTTCGGATATATAGTAAATATAGAACGTCCAACCATGCTTGTACAAGTCACAGAACTCGATGATAATTTACCGCTTGTACGGAACTCGGCCCGTACAAACCGTAAATTACCATCTTGTTCTGTGAATTGTACAGCATGGTCAGGACGTTCTATATTATTACTTGGTCCAAGCTAATACAGCCGACGGCCAATCTATCACTCCATCTATTGATCGACTAATGAAAAATCGAAGAAAGTTCTTACTTGGAATTGGATACAAATCTCGGGGGATGGGAGTCGTAGAAATTCGTGTTATTCCAGTTAAAAGAATTCGTAATCTATAACTTCAATGGGATATTATACATTGGATTATTCGGTCTATCCACCCTGGAGTGAGGGAATGATGTACCTCACTACAGTTCTCAGGGATGCTAGTTGGGGTCAGAAGAAATTCCTACATGGGGACTGAGGCCAGTCTATGTATCACATGGTGTATGGGGAATCCCCATCACTCTCCTAGCAGATTCTTGGGCATATATTTTAAGCCAATCAGAAGTCAGTATTCAAGTTTGCCCTTATCCGTAGGAGCATTTCCTACAGGAATCCTACCATCCTACAGTTCTAGGTTGGAGCACTGGGATCCATAGGGCCTCTAACTGAGTGTACTCGGGGTAGCTAAATTCCGAATTTTGAAAGATTACAGAACACGTTTATCTAAGATTTAGATTTCAGGGAACCTGGAGTCTATTTTGTTCTCAAAACATACAATTTCTTGAACTTTTCATCACTTTGAGACTAAAATGAAAATCCTACATGTAGACAAAATCCTACAAACTGGCATCCCTGAGTTCTAAAGAACAAATACGTATTTGCCTTCTTCATCACCGCCGTCGCCGCTACGCCCCCCCCCCCCCCCACCCCACCCTCCAGCGCGTAACAATTCCCACAGGACTAGGACCTTGCCAACGAGCGAGCGATCTCTCAGCGAGCGACCCCTGTCCCCCGGGAACAGCGCCACCCGTCGCCAAGTCATGACAGCACGCTTGGCGCTGGTCCAGCTCGACTCAGAGCGAGGCTGCGGGCATAAAACATATACAGTTCGACGTCTGGTGTTACGTCACAGTGTGTGTTGTGACGTAAGGAGAGCAGGTCAAGTAAGGCCGGGGTATGACGAGTGTGATACTACATAAAGGGTGAGCTATCATAATTTAAAAAAATTTTTTTATCTGCTTTATTTAGACTGTAAGGATGGTCAGCCCTGAGGCCGGTGTGATTCACCCTTACAGTATAGATGCCTGGGTTGAATCATATCACAAGTTGAGTCGTCTCTTTGCATAAGATCTAAATATAACAATCAAGTAACTTATATACATATCACATTATGACAGGCTATATCTGGTCGATTCATCACAGCAAGTTCTACGTCTTTTATCTCATATAGAATGCTATGGTATTTCTGTATAGAGCCAATTAAGATGACCGACATCGATAACACAGTCACGTTAGGAAGATAATACCTACTTTTATGTTTAGTTTAAAATTTTTATTTTTTTTATATATACTACTTTTATGGTTATCAAATTCCTTTCCGGGCGTTTTCCCGGGAAATTTTTTTTTTATACTACTTTTATGTTTAGGAAAGTGCGGCCTTTCAGGAAACTATTCCACTACTTAAGTCATTCACTCCTTTTAGTGCATTCTAGTATTTTAAGGTATTGCAGGCCCACGGGATGTTGCCTTCGATTTGTAACATGTAAATATATAAAGATCTCACTCCTTACTGCTTGAAACAACCACAATGTTTATATGCATCATTATATGCATCGACATTGCCACAGCACTGATTACATACCACCACAAGAAAAGCGGACTAACCACATGTACAAGCGGAAATCACGATCCATAACTGCTATAAAATGTTCCATTATAATCATATCAGGAATTGGTAGACTAAATTACTTCATAACAAAAAAAAGTCCCTCTCCTGCGTATGATAGGTGGTGACAACAAAGGCCTAATTTGGCATATGTATGTACACTGGTGATACTGACTGATGATAAAGAAGGGTCTCCATGGAGGCGGTAAACTAGGATCAATTTACCATGTAAACACTCCCTCCCAACATGGAGTGGTAATTCCTGTGGATACTGGGAACCAGGGAAGTTTCCCACGCCCTCGAGTTTGTTACGCCCTCAGTAATCACCAACTAAATACGCGTAAATACACAAAGTAAAGTGACTGTTGTAGGACCAGATACATTCATTTTAACGGCAATACCAGGGTTATACTTTTAATTGATAGCCACGGCTATGAGATTTCAATCTTATTTGGACAAGTGTACAACGTGTGGACAAATAGGGGCACGATATGGGATGACGATGATGTCGGCAGAGGTTACACAAAAGTGGAGAAGGCTGTTCAACATGAAGGAAAGCATCATTTTTAGTCAGTAGAAGAATTAAGCAGAACTGTCTTTCGAAACGTATTTTGAACCACTACGCCACGAGTATCGTCACTCGGCTACGCCTCGTGACGATTACTACGCATCCAAACTCGTGGCGTAGTGGTTCAAAATACGTTTCGAAAGCGGTTCTGTTTTTATCTCACCCCCAACACGGACCTTACAGTCGATTTTAAGCAATAATATAATCATGTATTGAATTGTTCAAACAATAGCGTCGGAACTATTTTTTTTCCCGCGACGTTCATTGGTTGCTATGTTCTCTGCCACCACCATGGCATAGTAGTGTAACTTTACGTAGGTGAGCGTGGCGTATTTTATTTCAACGTTAACTCAATGGCACAACCTGTACCAGGGGTGGGATAAAGGCAAAACCAGGATGGCATGAAAGGAGTGGTCACGAAAGGACAGCTCGAACAACGGAGGGTAAACCATGGCATCAGGGTAACAGGAGGGAACAGATAACATGAGGAGGGAACTAGAGGGGAAACAGGAAAGGGTAAGAGAGGACAGGAGGAGATTGGATAGATGGGAGGAAAAGGGAAGAGAAGGACACCAGGGGAGATTAAAGGGCATATCATAAAACTGGATGAGGTTTAATCTTGGCCACCGTATTCCACGACTGGAGTTTGGCAAAGTGACTTCATGAGGCGAAGCCGAGTGAAGTCCGGAGCCAAAACTTCAGGAGTGGAATGGGTGACCAAGATTAAAACGAATCAGGTTTTGATTTTATCCTACCCTATGTCCTCGATTTTGGAATATTACGTGATACCAATGCTGTATGCCACTAGTGGCATATAAAACTCCGTATGCCAGTCAGCGTGGCATACGGAAACCCAATGATAAGCCTATGGGATTTTATATTAGGGGTAGAATAAAGCATCGTTTGTACGTATTCCACTAGGCTATACTAAAGAAAAAACCACCATGGTTTGGTAAAAGTCGTCGTTCTCCACGAGTTTGATGTGGAGTGATATGAACGAGGTGACAGCCGAGTGGATATCACGTAGCATTCAAACGAGTTGGGGAACAACTTCTTTGACCAAAACGAGTTGCTTTCTGTATTTATCTCACCCCTGTCCACACTAAAATAACGGATGACACACAGGATATAGACCATGGAGAATGGACTGCAATACTCCAAGGGGCATGGAGAATGAGTTCCCAATGTTAAGCCTATGGGACAAAAGCGACTTGTATATCTGGTTGATTCTAGAGTGCCTTCTTAATGTAATTCCAATACAGCACACAGCATATATAAAAAAAGGGTACCTTACTGTGTAGCAACCTAATCTGTACCCATACAAAATGTTTCCCGGGGAAATTTAGCAATATTCGTACGACCATGGACTTGTACACAAGTCCGTGGTATGACAAACAAAAAACTAGCTGAAGATTCAGAACTATTGCTCGAAACTTCTCCACCCAATATTGGTGATAATGTGGAAACTGTTTATCTTAAATGGGGTGTTCCATTGGGCCGGCCGTGAATCGGGCGGGCATTATTAACATGTGCAAACCTGAGCCTTGGTTTCAATTATTTCTGGAGTGGTACTTCAGTAAAGGCTCTCAGTATCAGCCTTTCAACTGACTAGCCTGACGATCAATTTAGGCTCCACTCAGACTCAAAACGTCTTAGAAACTAGACTTTACACTTTGATATCCTACCCCATGTTTTGAGAAGTATTTCCATCAGCTATAAAGTTCTGGTAGCAAGGTCATCTAACAATGACCCTCTGGAGATGTTAGTGTCCAGAGAATCCTCCCTGGCATGTGCAGCACAGACCGGCACGAGTCTGGTCATCCCCTATTGGCTGTTGACTTAAGAACCAATAATAGCGCAGAGTGTACTATATATTATCTCACCCCGGTATTTTTCCCCATAGGCTTAACATTAGGAACTCGTACTCCACGGCTGTGAGGTTCGTGTACCCAATACTCAATGGCTAATTTAGTGATTCATTTTATCAATAAATAATGCTATACGGGGTGATATAAAATCAGAAACCCACGAGATGAAAAAACCTTGGTCTGCACTCCACCTCGTTTGACCGCAGAGTAATTCACTCAGCTTCGCTTAGTGAATTACTCTGCAGTCAAACTCGGTGGAGTACGGACCAAGCTATTTTCATCTTGTGGGTTTCCTTCTAAGAACTGCATCGAGAATCGTATAAATAGACAATACTCCACGAGTTTGGATGTGCCTGCATCATCGAGGCGAAGCCGGGTGACGATTATGGCACATCCAAACGAGTGGAATATTGACTATTTTACGATTCGAGTGCGGTTCTGGATTTATCTCACCCATTTCTATGATGTTAGATAGTAATAGTATCAGAATATCAGAACAGCTCGAATATACCTAGCGAATCTATATGACGTCATCTCAAATTCACTACGCCGCGGCCTTGGCGTAGTATCGTCACTTTATGGGGGTGATCGTTGAGTATTTTTTCCTCATGTTATTTCTATGGCGAAGCTTGTACCAGGGGTGAGATAATAGCTAAACATGCAGCAAACTGCCCCTAGTGAATGTTATATAAACTTCTCCAGTCTGTCAATACATCAGGTGAGTCTTGACTCATAGTTGTACCCTGTACTTCTGTGTCTGCCTCCCTTAATATTCAGGTCTATAGTCCAGCTAGTCTGGGTCCCTGGACTTTACAACATGATCTACTATCCCATCACTTAATCAAAAAGCTTGGCTTACCATGTTTTGGAAAGCTGTCTCAAGTGCGCCAATGATGATGTCATCAAGACTGATGGAGTTGGTTTTGTCAGGCAGTCCAGCGCGGCCCACGAATCCTCGATTTGAGTCAAAATGATGACGCATGATGGGAGAGGTGGGCAGCTCCAGGTTGTAGCGCTTAGCGATGATCAGGTCTCGTACAATACTCAGCTGTACCTACAAATTAAAGCAAAGATTCACAAACCATTGAATAGCATCTAAATCTTTCCTATCATCAAAATTAATACTATCGCAAAACTGGATGAGGTTTAATCTTGGCCACCGTATTCCACGACTGGAGTTTGGCAAAGTGACTTCATGAGGTGAAGCCGGGTGAAGTCCGGAGCCAAAACTTCAGGAATGGAATGCGGTGGCCAAGATTAAAACGAATCAGGTTTTGATTTTATCCTACCCTATCTCCTCGATTTTGGAATATTACGTGATAATAATGCTGTATGCCACTAGTGGCATATAAAACTCCGTATGCCAGTCAGCGTGGCATACGGAAACCCAATGTTAAGCCTATGGGTTTTTATATTAGGGGTAGGATAAACACACATTAGATACTCGATATATTCATGGTGAAAGGAGACTTACCTGTATGTGTCTGTGTAGTAGTCTGACTGCCACAATAGCTGCACCTGTTCCTGCATGACCGTCAAAGAGCCCGAAGTACGTGAAGGGCAGGGGATCATCTGCCTGATGGAGTCAACACATATACTTTGTATCAGTTATTACAGGGATGAAAGTCGGGACTGATGAAAAAGTTGGAAACAAGAACAAACAAAAAACGAATTCAGGGGGGGGGGGGGGGGGGGGGTGGGGGGTGGTAGACCGCCCCCCCCCCCCCCTGTGCCGTCAAACTTAATTTCGGCACCTGACGGAACTCTGACGGCAGTGTCAACGGCCCTTGGGGCGTTTTACTGCCGCCAAAGTACGCTGCCCGTTTCCCCAGCGTGTGTCAATGCTAACTGCCTATGGAGGTGCCTTGGTGAGAGCCTGCTGCTGGGCGCCGCCAACAACGGTACTGATAGGGCCTAGCACTGCCAGAGTTTCAGCATTTGTCTTTTACTGTGTGAATACTACTTGGAATTTTGTTTTATTTCATGATTTTCATACTTTGTTAAAGATCATATTTCAAGATGCAGAAATTTCTGATTTCCGTCGATTGTCGGCGAACTTGCATCCCTGGTTATTAAGTTACTTACCTGGGTTTCAAGTGAGGTTTGAGGAAAACACCGGAAAATCCGCGTCCAATGATCATACAACAATGTATATGATTACCAGGCATTCTACTGATTTGGTGCAATGGTAGAAAAACACCAAACATACATCAAAATCAGCTTCGTAATAAACAAAGATATCATTTTAACCTCGAATTTATTGATCAATAACAGTAAAATACCTCATTGTGTTTCATTTAAGTACTTTGACCATGACCCTATGGAATGGGCTACCAGCTGAGATACAAAACTGTACAATCCATCAGTTTAAGAAATCTGTAAAAATGAAGGTCAAGGTATTACTAGAGAAATCGTAACTACAATTGTTGTGGAATGTATTCAATTAACGTACTGATATTGCCTGTATAGGAAATTGGCCACCTTATCATGACTATATTCATCTCATCTCATATATGCCTCATAATTGTACTTTGTACTTTTTGTATATACACATCATGGATGCCATGTTCAATTTCTTCAATGATATACAGTCACCAGAAATAGTTGCTTGGACTTAATCTTGACCAATAACTTTAACTATATAACGTTGAACTATAGAGGTCCACAGTTGTGGAACTCCTTACCTGTAGATATAAGATCTATTGAATCACATAGGGAATTTAAACGAGTCTTAAAGGAAATGATGTATCCTTGATATGAACACGGCCTGTGACTGTATGAAATACAATATGATTTTGGTATATACTAGTTAAAATATCGACTTCCATCATTATAATTTATCATATGTACACAAATCGCATGTATGGCTTTTTTTGTTTCCCTGTGGGTAATCTACCATGCTTGATATATTTGAATTGCATGATGCCCCAGGCATCTTTTGTATTTATGATTTTTTTCTTGTATATTTTGTAGACTGACTAAACAGGGAAGATTTACTGATTGTAACACGCACTGGTCGTGCATTGAAACCAGCAGATTCATCAGCTGAGCTCAGACCAGCATAAATAAAAGACTTGAAAAAAGAAAAAAAACCACTATGTAGACGTCCATAGAAGACACACAAAACCTGCAATCAGCAGAATGTCTTATTGTATATATCGTCTCTGAAATTAAAAAAAATACATAAAAGAGACATGGGGGCTGAAGGAAGTCTAGCAGCTCCTGGTTCAACATGATCGGGGAGATTCCAGGGTTCCAGGATGTTAAGGCCCCGCCACACTGGTGCGATGCGATTGTCGCAAGTCAATAAAAAGTAATAAACGGCGGGCGAGGGTCATAATAACGGCGCCATCCGTCGCATCGCACACAATCGCTTCTGTGGGGCCGGGGATGCGATCGTGTGCGATGCGACGGATCCGTCGCATCGCACATCTTGAAATGTTCATGATGTGCGACGGATTCGTCGCACATAACTTCTATTGTATCCGTATATAGATATACTTACACCTATATGTACAACCCTTGTAGCCATTTGGATATTTATGGGTTATGAACCTCATATCGATTACATATATAATAATATTATTGTACTAAGATGTCAGTTGGATAAGAAACAAATAAACGGAATTATTTATCATGTGTGAGAGAAGCTCAAATAATCTTTTTTTTTTACCTCAGGAAAGAGTATTATTTTTATAAGAAAATATGAAATCATTGTATTCTCTTGACAGAATTCTTTTCCCATATGTACTACCACAAATACTGTGACGAATCCATCGCATCAGTGGGGCATACCCTAGATTTTCTCTGCGATTGAATGCGATGAATCTATCGCAAAAGGGGTCATAAACTACGTCGAGGGAGCGTTTATGGGACCATAAAACACATACGACGATCGCATCGCACCAGTGGGGCCGGGCCTTTACTGTTCCCCTTTGGCAGTTTATCATACGCACAGTATGTTCCCCATATTCAGTATTTCTCACTGGTTACACCACAGGGCTGGTGATAGAATGGAGGTAGAAATCCCACCCCTATATATTTACTGAGGTGAGAGCATTGAAGAAGATCAAACAGTTTTGACTTGCTGAAATCGCTGATGTCGCGAAGATTTTCATAAATGCTAGTAAGGTTCCTGCCAGGTTATGTTTCTCTACAGCATACAGTAAAACCCCGCTTAAGGGGACACCTTCCGTTCCGAGCCATACCTGTGTCTCTAGCGGCTCTGGGCGGCCCAAAGTGAGTTGATTTTCGCGCTGGTTCAAGGTGGCGAGTAAGAAGGCATGAACAACAAAAATGCTAACGTCTTGCTAATGCTAATGTTGAGGTCTCGGGTGTTACAAACAATATAAACAAAGAATAAAAATAATCCCTTTAAGCGGGGTTAGGAAGCATTTCCATACCGAAAAAGTGCCCCCTCAAGCGGGGTGCCCCCTCAAGCGGGGTGACCCCTCAAGCGGGGTGACCCCTCAAGCGGGGTGTCCCCTCAAGCGGGGTGCCCCCTCAAGCGGGGTGACCCCTCAAGCGGGGTGACCCCTCAAGCGGGGTGACCCCTCAAGCGGGGTGACCCCTCAAGCGGGGTGACCCCTCAAGCGGGGTGACCCCTCAAGCGGGGTGACCCAGAAGCAGGGTTTTACTGTATATATATATATTCCATTCATCATTATGCTCTACACAAATACAACTGTATTTTTCTATCCCTGTGTTTATATCTTTGTAGACGGTCTGTGACTGTAGGGCCGCAATACTAAATTCAAGCTAAGCTGCAACTGAAGATTGGAAATACAATTCTGAATTAAGAGATTTCAGTGATAGCTGAAGTGTTATGTACGTGAAGGTATTCTGACTGGTTACCTCTCCCGCACTGCCGACCTGAAGTATGCCCCTCTTTTCGAAACTACTCATATGATGGAGTGAGTTTTCCCTTAGAGTACCCTCATTGAGTGTAGAATTTACACTGAATAAATGGGGGATGTTTGTTAAACACAAACGTAGCACACAGATTAGGACAGAAGTCTCATTGTTATAACCGATTCTTTCGTTATCATCAAACCACTAAGGCTGTATAAGTAAAGTAGAAACTATTACTATATATACCGGTGCACGAATGTCTCACTTTTACGCAATAGGAGAAAAGATACCGTTCGGCCGCACCATGGCGTAAAATATTTTTACGCCACACTGTACCACGTGATCTGTTGACATACCTGCCTTGCTTATTTCGGAGGTTGAAATAGGTTGATAACTTAAGTACATAAATGGCATTTTAATCGAATTTCGGCATATAGTAATAAAAAGACATAGCGAGTGTGGCTGAATTCCATCTGTTCCTCGATATTTTGGTCGGAAATACTCACCTCAGTCTACGACTTCGGTGAGTATTTCCGACCAAAATATCTGCCACACTAACCATGTCTTTCTATATTACATGCAGTATATACTACAATCTCTACAGATAGAAAAATCTGCTAGTTGAAAGCTCTTTCCATCCCATAATCCGAGCAGATCACCTTATAAGCTATTGTAACATTCCCGTTTCTCTATTCGTGTGGACACCCTCCCCCGCCCCCCCCCCCCCCATACACACACATACGGCCTGGCTGACCAATGTGTCTCTCTTCACTCAAGATACGATCCAGTATCTCACTTCGTATTACTATACAATCATGGTTATCTAGTCACTCTCCCTCTGACAAGCCTTGAAGGAGTTTTTGGTTCTGAAACGTTTGAAGTCAGAGTAGATTCATAAAACAATCATCAACAAAAAGTTACTATATGTATTAAAAAAAAGGTTTCAATAAACATTTGATTCCTTAGTTGATGAACTTTAAAACGAAATTCATAGAAAAGTTTTAACAAGACGTGGCAAAAACACCTCTGCTACCAAAAAAAAAAAAAAAAAAAAAATCATAGAAAAAACTCACGAGTATCTCAAAGTCAGAGCAGGGTGACCCGTGGCTGGGGGTGCTAGGCAGGGAGCCAGTGTCGGTGGTGTACGAGTCTCGACCGGCACACTCTTCGGGGCGGAGTTCGGAGACGGCGGACGGGTGACGGGGTACGGACAGCACCCCAGCATATGCCTGATCCTCACTCAGCTTCGTCTTGCCCGCGTTTATCACCCTGTTAATAACCAAAATACTACAGTTAGACTACTATGACCATGACCCTAACACGATACATCACCAT